>JAVQJF010040749.1:0-25307 GCA_036023855.1 Gadopsis marmoratus | reverse complement strand
CACACACACACACACACACACACACACACACACACACACACACACACACACACACACACACACACACACACACACACACACACACACACTTAGTGGGAGTTAATGAAAACCATTTGCTTTGCTCTGCAGGAGCGGGTTTATTGAGAAAGACCCACACTAATCTCATTCCTTTCTCTCATTTTATATACTGTATGTGTGAATGAGTGAGTGAGCGAGTCAGGGGAAGGCTCAGAAGCCTCCTCTGCTTATCAGATAGCGCCGCAGCCATTTAAAGAATGCTGCGAAGCTAAGAGGAGCACTTGCTTTACTCCGAAATCTGGACATAACAGATCAACTGCTGACGACTGACTCAGCCGCAAACGCAGCGCTGCACGGAACTGGAGTGTGTATCTCGTGCGGGCATCATCAAAACCCAACAGTGTTATACAGTTACAGGCGGCAGAAAACCTGTTCTTGCAGAGAATAGCTCTTTGATAGGCGGGCTGCTTATCAGATCTTGTCTAAATGAGGTTTTCTCTAAACATCTGAGGTGTTGTATAAGGTTTCTCAATACAGAACACGTCTTCGGATTGAATGGAATTGGGACAGAAGGTGGAGTTGTGTTCAGATGTATGCAGTGTTTGACATTTAACTTTGGAACACCGAGTCATTCAGAGATACTCATATCTGCATACAAATCACCTGAGTTACACGCGTCTGGAACGGGGAACAAGATGGACACTGGAGTCATTTTTTCGACGATGCCAAACCAACCATTTGTTGTTTAATGGGCCGCATGCAAGTCATCTGCGATGAGAATCACGTCTGAAACGATGAACGAGACTGACTAATAAGATGTCCAAATATTTATGCAGTTTAAAAGTTCATCGTTTCTTTAGTGTTTGAAACAATTAACTACTTTGAAGCAGAGATTCGAATTCACAGAGGTTCAAACTCGTGGTTTGGTTCACTAACTAATAAATCTAATGCGACATCTAAAGCAAGAACTGACTGAATCAAAATGAATACGAGGGAACGTACAAGCCGACCGAACTACCGCAAGCCCACAAGTGGATCATAGCCCAGTCTGAATATTTTGACAGAATAATCCTTGTGCTTTCAATCATATCAGATAGTCGTCATGAGCAGATGGAGTTTTACACGTTGTCATGGAAATGAATCTGTTAATATGATTGTATGCATATACTGTTTCAGTGTTTGCAGAAAATGTTGATGAAGACAAGAAGAAGACTTGAGTTGGTATTGTTTAGTCAAACTGCTATTTCCAGGGAGGTGGACTGTGGTGCAAGTAGTCTTTTAGGAATAACACAACCATAATGTATTTATAATTAAAGATCAATATTTGAGTCACTTGAATTGTCGAGTTAAAATAGTTGCCTTCCTGTTAAACGGCGACGTCTTTGTCCAGAGAGTGAAAAGAAGAAAACGTGCAGAACGAAAACAAAAAATCCTAAAACCTAAAAAGTGGACCGGTGAAAATAGAGCCGCATTCTTGGGGATGATGTGGAGGGAATATCGGAAGGAGGAGAAAGACGTGGAGGCCGACGTACGCTTTCTTTTCCCTGGAAAAACACTGAGCGAAGTTCAGTCGTAAGGTTAGAAGCTGTGTTTTATGGTCCTGTAGGAGGAGCCCATTGTCTCCTAAAATGGTGTTCCAGTGTTCCCAGTGTGACCATGGCTCTCTCACACACACACACACACACACACACACACACAGAGCCTGTGGGATGGGGAGGGAAGGCTGGAGGAGACGGTGTGTGAGAAACGGAAGAAGGAAAACAGGTACACATGGTTTTATATGCATGTTGCAGTTGGCAGGAATCAGCTACTGCACGTTACGTTGTCTGCGAAAGACACTGCAGAGCAAAGTCTGAGCCTACTCGTCCCCCTCAGCTGGCCATCACCTCTCGTGTCATCTTGAAATTGTTAAAACGATGCCGAGATGAGGCCAGCGCGTGATCGTATATCAATTTCAAAGCACACTCGGGATTTTCCACTGTTGAATTTGGCACTGCCTGGTTGTGTTGATATATCGCATCCCTGCTATTAAGTGCCGATCTAGAGGAGAAGCAGCTTGGAGGTTTAGGCAACGGAAGTGACAGTGAGGGAGCATTTACAGCCATTTAGATCTGCATCATGGTTTCTTTTTATCTTTCTGTAACCCTAAATCACCTCTAATACACCTATTCTCAAACAACAAAATATGAATTGTTTGGACCCACGCTGCTTACGTCGCCTCCTATAAACGCACATCTTGAGATTATTTTACAGGGAACATAAGAGAGCGAGCCTATAATATCAGTGCCGTATGGTCAAGGCGGCCTGCAAAGCGTTAAAGTATACATCGCTCAGCCGGGAGGTGCAGGACCCTCCTTCCAAAGGCCGAATGCCTGAGTTGTGATATCACCCCCATCGAGTGGAAAGTATTCTGTTGAAGTGGTTTAGGACGATCCAGTAAATGACAGAGAAAAATTCTGCAAGGCCTTCGGTCTGTTTAATAAACACTCAGAGAGTAAATGTCGCAAGGCCCAGATCAAAGTATTTGCACGCGTTGCATCACATGCACAACCTCGCCGCGCTCACAGAGGACGCTGGGTGAACGCTGTGAGCAGAGGGTCAAGAATCATATCTCATAGTTCATAACTTACGCCGACAGCTGGAAAGGTTCGTCAGTCGTTATCTACTATTACATGTTTCCAAACAGCTGCTGGACATATGACCTGGCAACATAATGCATGATTTTTCCAATTTAGCGATACCATCGTTCACCAAGCTGCAACTGAAATACCGTATTTCCGTCAATAAAAACCAGCAGTCAAGTAAAAGCCGGGTCTCCAGCAACGTCTGGGGGTGTGGTCGACACAAACAAATAAAGGCCGGCCTCCCATATAGGCCGGGGGACAAACAAGGCTTTAATTTAATAAACTCAACAACATAATCATGCTATTTTCAACACCGTTGCTCTGGATTACGCATCTAAAGTGCTATTGTCCGATTTCAGTCATTGCAGGCGTGTGTTTACGTCTCAGCCACACTGAGTAGTAACTCACAAGCACCACAAGATGGCAGCAGCTACATTTCAAGCAGGAACTTTGCAAGTCAATTAGTTTTCCACAAAACGTTTCCTGCAAATGTTACATGATTTTAAGCCTTGTTAAGAAATGAAGGGTACGGGTTTCTGTCCACAGAAACGCGAGAAGTCTTTTAATCTGAAACAGATCAAGACAAGGCTTTGTACTAAAATATGACCAACAGAGGGCTTCCTCTAATAAAGGCCTGGTACCTTCTGCAGTTCACCTAAATAAAGGCCCCGCCTGCTATATGAGGAAATACGGTCTCTCTTTTGAATGGCCATTTTTTTTGGCAGACATTTATGTTCCCCAGACGATGAATTCTAATAACCTTGGTGATGTCTGACTTTCCTTTAGTGCCACCAGCAGGTCCAAGTTTTGGCTTATCCAGTGAAATATCTCAACATGTACTCAATGGATTGGCACAAATCTTTGTACAGACATTCATGGTTCCCAGAGGATGTATGTTCATGACATCCCTTGAATTTTTACTGTAGCACCATTTATGATGTTTGTAGTTCTTTTGTGAAATGTCTCAACGTTTAGATGGATTGTGTTTTCCTACAAGGTCCAATACCTTAATTTATAACCAAATACCTGCAAAACTAATATGACATTCCCATCAGCTATGCTTTGAACTAATATAACCTCCTGCAGACAGTCATGTTTTTGAGAATGAAACATTTTCTAGGGATCCGAAAAAGATTCTTATTGTGCAAAAAGTAATTCACAAGAATTATATTATATAATATTTTAATAATCCTGCAATATGTGATCCTATGCCACTTTTGATGATATAAGATGACAAACATACATTTGTGACATCGTAGGGATGATTTAAAAGAACAAAAGAGCAAAACTGCGGCATTTTAGCCCCATGTTTTCCTGATTATGAGCTTGTGCTCTTTGAGATTTATCTCTCTTTCTGTCAGACGATGAACTTTGACCTCCGGTTTCACAAGACAGCCCAAAGAACCGGTGTAAGAGATGAGGAGAGACAGGGGAGAGGGCGGGGCGGGGGGGGGTATGGTAAAAACTGGGCACACATAAACGAATTTACAGCAGGAGCTTCACAAAGCAGCTCTGGGGGATGACCTCAGAACTGGAGACTGTGTGTGTGTGTGTGTGTGTGTGTGTGTGTGTGTGTGTGTGTGTGTGTGTGAGAGAGCGTAAAAGAGAGAGAGACAGTGCTTCTCCACCAATGTGGGTTCACTTGGGAGGAAAATACAGAAGACGCACACACGCAAACAAATGTTATTAACAAATTATGCCTAGTCGAGGGTCTTAGACCGCAATCTCCCTCCAGAGACGACCCTTGTCCAGCGGAAAATATATATTTTTGAGAGGAACTGATCACTCAACATCCACGAAACACACACACACACACACACACGTGACGACAGCGTGGGTCTGGATTCAATCTGGACGCGTCGATCAACAGGCCAACCCATTAGTCTTAAATCTCCATACTGTGTCCTGAGGGCCAATAGAGAGAGAGAAGTGGAGAGAGAGGAAGAGGGGGGTGGGGGGATAAGTATGCAATTTTGGGTACTAGCCCAGCGTGGCTATAGGGCTTTCATCTCCATACCACCTCCATTAGACCATGCTTTAAGTGGCTGGCAGGTCAGGGCTGTTTCTGGGCTACTACATTTTGCAAGGTAGAAAAAAAATAATGTGCAAAGCAGTGAGATTCACTATTTTGGATTTCTAGTTGCAGTTTAGAAATGCGCACCCTCCGCATTCCTTGTGTACAATATTTGATTTTGAGGACTTTCTGCAGTTTATTCACATCACAGAGCTGCAAAGCTCAATCTAGGCACTTACTAAAAAACAAAGAACACCTCTGGCAGAAAATACATTTATATTTATTATTCTCATCGGGGTCTGTATCCTCCATTAGGCAAAAAGAAAAAAAAAAAATCATCAATATGTCAAATGGTGCATTATGTGTAAATCCGTGTGTAAACCTTTCTACCTAAAATCACCTGTATCCCAGGTATTTGAAGAGAGCAACTGAATGCAATTTATTCCAAACTGCATTTAAGCAACCAGATGAAGCAATAAGTCTGCCTCGAACAGTGAGGACGAGCCCTTCGCTTTGAGCACTTTGCTCATTGTGAGTAATCTCACGTCATTTATTTTTGTAGCTGCTGAGGAATAATTGATTGAAATCAAGCGGCGGGTGAAGAATTGGCTTCTCCAATTCTCTTAGTTGGACCGTGTGTTGGCCCACACTTTTAGTTTGTTACACCAAGCTCTCCAAACACGAGGAACCACACGCTATCACGTGTCCGCATTCGTTCTCTGGTTTGGCAAAGTATAGAACTGAACTTAAGGAAGGTGCGCGCCACATTGGAAAACAATAAAATAGAAATGATCCAAACGTGCCAAACTTTGATGTTGACTTCTTTAGAACACACTGAAAGCAAAAGCAGACAGTAAACGTGTTCAGTATTCAGTATTGTTTTACTCCGTCACCTGGTGAGTGGACTGAATGAACTGCTACATATGGAACAACCTCTAAGAGTCACAAACTTAAGTAGAATCGGTTTTAAAATGGATAATATGCCCACGAACATAATAGAATGTTTTTCCAGTACTTTCAGTCTCTGTCTGTACCAACCTTCTGGCACAATTGGACAATAATCTGACGGGTCAAAGTGCTAATATTTTCTGCTCACAAGACAAATGGAAACTAGTACCAGCACAGGTTTCTGTATGTGTGTGTGTGCGTGTGTGTGTGTGTGTGTGCAGGTGTTATTCATGTCAGCATGCATACCTCTCCCAGCCTGTGTGTTTTCATCACCTGACCTTTTTAGTGACGTCATCTCCGAGGAGGAAAAGAAATGAGGTGTTTGTTAGTGAAGTCTGCCTGCGATTCAGTCCCTGCACTCAGCTATGCACGTTTACGTAGGCAGGCATTGTGTTTGTGTGGTACGACGTGCCTTTTAATAAAGACAAAGTTGGTTGTATATTTTTTTTAAAGCTTGCCTCCTCTTGCATATTGGATAACTTGGCTTAAGTGCCAAAACAAGCCCAACTGATCTTAATGTGGTTGAGGCTTGCAGGCATGAAAATAAAACTCGCTGTTATTTTGATTAACATCGCAAAAAAATAATAATAATAATAAAACGGTACAAAAGTGGCTGTCTGACACTACGGGGCGCTGCGCTGTTCGATGTCTTTCATGGTAGTGCCTGTAGTTGCATTTGTCTGACCAATGTCACAGACACAAAAAGGACATTTCCAGAAGGTTTCTTTTTTTATCTCTCAGGGAAATAGTGTGTATTCTGCAAAGTTGCCTCTCATATTCTGTATATTTACCGATATGCACCTTGGGGAATGAGGGGCTTATTTTTGTCGGCTTGTGTAGAAACATGAAGGAATATGAAGAAGTTGATGAATAAATGAATAAATGTGTGCTTTTGATCATACTGTATGAATGAGTATGGCACTTTTCTTATGGTAATATATGAATATGAATGTGATAGCGCCGTTCGTATGGAGCTCGCGTGCACAACAAGCACAACCTGTTTCTCCCTCAAGTGCGACTGAATGGCCTCCTTGTCTGTATAATAAAGGCTGTTTTTCACATACAGATACCTTGCCTTTCAGCTCCAGCTCCTCCACCTTAATGCACACGTGCACGCACGCACACACACACAGCGTCCTCCACCTCCCACGCCTCCTTAATGTTGTCTGCCACAACAGTTGCCATGGTGTCTCAGCTCGCCAGCTGTGCCGGACGGCACAAGAACAAGGCCGTGTGTATTCCCGTGACAGTGTGTGCGTGCTTGCGTTCGTACACTCACGCGTCAGCATATAAAAACACCCAGTGATATGCTGCGATGCCTCAGACACCATCCGTCGTGTTTTTCCACACGTGGTCAAATCCGACAAAGGTAATTGCCGAGACGTCTGTGTTTTTGCGTCGTGTGATGCATTTGCTGGCAGCAGGAAAATCAGAAAATAGCCCTGACTTGTTGCCATAGCGCCACAGCAAAAGCGCCTGGGATCATTGCGGGAAGCGGGGAGAGCGATCTAAGATCGGCACACAAAGTCACAGATTTTCCTCAACGTTAAATCATTATGCATTTAGCCTATTTTGCCTTTTACTGGCCTTTGAGTAAACGATCAAGCGTCGAATATTAACGTTACAGTTGCCTCCCAATGCTCGCTAACTGGGCCTTGTATCAACATGAATTTTTATTATATTACCAGGGAATCTCATGTAATTTAGAAATTCCCTCCCTTCGCACAAGATAAGCATGTAGAACGCACGGGGAAATGCATGCACGTGTATAACATTCCGCTCCGGTTGCTGCTGTGTAGAAAAAAACCCAAAAACCGAGGGAACGGATTACACAACGAATGGTGTTTTCTCTACCACGTGGGCCCAGAGGGGCTCCGTACACACTGACGTGAATGAACCAACGGGAGACAAACAAACTGACCAGGCTAAGTAGACACGACAGTAACGAGGGAACACAGCACAGGTGAACACTGGGAGCAGGTGAAACCACCCAACAATCAGGGGAAACACAAGGTCAGGCAGGACGCTGACTCAAACACAGGAGAAACGAAGCCGTAACCCACAAAACCAGAAGTAACGTACACAGATCGTGACAGAAGCTAGCGCAGGACACCGGAGTCTGTACTTAAGATGGTGCAGTTGTTTAAAAAATAAATAAATAATCCAAAATAACAGAAACCATCTTAAAAAATGTTTCCATTTTCCGGAGTTGCATCTCTCTCTTTCTTCTTCCTTTAGTTGTTGTGTTTACGGAGGATGTGTCAGTGTTAAACTGCTGTTAGTGACACACGGACAGGTTGTTTTAAGGAATAAATGCCACTAAGTTCCTTGACCTTGTGTTGCACTTGGGTCCCATCCCTGCCACCCGCCTTAACATCAACCTTTAGAGCCATAACAAACCAGCACAAGTGACATTGCTTGGACATACTCTTCATCTGCGTTAATCAGTGTGTGTTTGGATTCCCAAGATCTTTTCCAATATTTTATTTTTACCAGCATGCGTGTGTGTGTACAGCACGCGTAGTTTCGGCACAAGCCTACATGTGCTTGTACATTCGCAGAAGTGCAGGTAGACTGTGTACAGTATCTTTGCGTGGCTGTTTACACACTGTGTGAACGTTGCCGCGTGTGTGTGTGTGTGTGTGTGTGTGTGTGTGTGTGATCTCTGCAGAATGTAAGTCACCAGGCCTAAAGCATATCAAACCTTTATCTAAGTCAAACTGAGCGGCCTCAGTTCTACTCAGCTCAGGGTATAAATATTTAGTCTGCAGCATAAACACGGCAGTCTTCTAGGCATGCTCTGTTCACAAGCGACAGCGACGCTTTCATCCTTCTCCTGATAATATGGGCGAGAGACAAAACTGTTGATTCATCCAAATATGCGACGCGTGCAGCTATGAAGTTATGCCGCTCTGCCGAACTGTCATACTAATATCTCAACATGTGATGTGAGATGGCTCATATGATTTAGTGTAATACCAGGGGATTACTATTATCTTTTTAACTGATAAAATGCAGCTCTAAAGCTAAATTGTAGGTATTCATAAATGGCGTGTGGCTTATCTGTGAAGTAAATTGGTAGATTCAATGTGAAAAATAGCCTGCTGATTTAAACTCCCAGGAACGTCTTTCCTCTTTGCACTGGAGAGACAGCGGTAGACCCTTTTACTGCTAAATGTCATGACACCGCAAGTGTACACTCACTTAAAATAGTTAAAAAAATCAACCTGGCCACAACAGCCATGCTAAAGTGTTGTCTTTATTTTCAATTTCATGTAACATTTTATGATTTTAGAATTTGGTGTTTGTACTCGCGTGTATTAAAGGCTAAGGTCGGTGCAGCTCTGTGTTTTTCTTGTCAACTATGTGTTAGTCTCGTCTGTTCCCACTGAAGACATAAACAGATCACATATATATAGCGCCACTTTTTGAAAAGGCTCAGTATTTTCCAAAAACAGCTGCGCTTGTTACTTAAACAGGAGTAAATAGAGCTTTTGCTGGGGACTACTTCCAGCTGTGGATGAATATACGTTTAGTGTTCTTGTGAGTGTTTATGGCTGCAGGACGGTGTGCGTGGGATTTACTCAAAATAAACTACAGTGACTGTGTTCATAGTAATGAAAGTCATGTCTTTTGTCTTTTGTACAACTATGAGGTCTATGGCACAGAGGACTCGCATATATCCGGCTTTGGCTACACAGACAACCCTTGTTAGAAGGATCAGTTTGGTTTTTTTTTTACATGGGATTTGTTAAGAATTGTGTATATCGCCTGCCTTGTTAATTAACCTACCAGCCAACCTCCCAAAAACCTGCACTGTTCCTTTACTTAAACACAGACACACAAAAGATTTTTGATATGTGTGTAGGATGGGTGGAAGAAAGACAGGAGGTGGGGGTTGACATATCCATCACATCTCCTTTTCCCTCTGGAATGCAGCAAGAATCCAAGCTCGACTCCCCTGTTGGCTCCACCCACACTCCCACCACTTCATATCATGCCACACACACACACACACACACACACACACATGCGCTGTGTTTGCACTATCTCTTCCCTCTGTTAGGTCATAACCATGAAATAAGTATTGCCTGTTCTAACCTGTCCAGATAATATGTAGCCACACTCACGCTCCTTTTATTGTATATGTGTGTGTGTGTGCGTGTGTGTGTGTTAGAGAGGGAGTCCATTCCTGGAAGAAACAAACTCACAAACTACGCCTTTACAGTAAAGTCAAATGGTTGCCATATTTCAGCCGGACTTCAGCTTTTAGTTGCCATATATTAATTATGCACTGTGGCGGACCAGGCTGGAGGCCTGGGCCGCGGAGACCCAGGAGGGGGCCCGGTCAAGTATGGGGGGGCGTGTACGTCCCCGTACGGCCACGCCCCACCTGGATGGGAGCGCACCTGCGAGCCGTCGGGTAACGAGCGACCCGGCTGGCCAATCAACGAACAGCTGCTCATAAAGAGCAGGAGCCGGCTCAGACGGGGGAGACGGCAAGAGGCCGTTGACGAGGGTGGAGACGACGAGAGCCCTCCACAAGAAAAAGAGTGACATTCCCGGTAACGGAAGACATGTATTATGAGTTATAGTTTGTCCCAGTACCCTTCACGTTTTGTAAATAAACACCTTGGTAGACGAAATCCTGGCGGTTAAGTGTCCTATGTCGTGGTGAATCCTACCTCTCAAGAGCCGGTCTGTCACAATAATGGTCGATAAAGTAGTGGATAAACATACAAAACTAACATTTGTTGCACATATTTGGAAATATATACAGTAAGATCACTTTTTACATACTTTTACGGACTTGATTGTGTGGTCTATACTGAAACATTTACCTTTATCAATTGTATTTTTTCATACAACATCCTGGCAAGAGTTTATCTGCAAAACATATAGAACATAAGAAAACAACCTCACCTCGCAGTTTTGGAGCGTCCAGTCATATCACACGCCTTTCATGTACATGTAGATGTATACATTTATCCACGTGTTAACATTTCATTGTGTTATTAACTGCTTTCCATTGTCAAGAATGAACTTTGCACCGTTTCAAAGCATCTTGCTCCTGCTCCAAAACACCACATCATACGGCCATGCTGATAATGAGGCTCTTCCTGGTGAGGGAATCCATGCCTCATTTAAGTGTAAAGCTGTGAACAGCAGGTTGTTTTCTCCGAGTGATACAATAAGCATTTGTTCAGTTTGTACTTTTCAAAAGACGTTGTAATGCTCTTTGCAAGTAAACGGTCAGAACTACCTGAAAATGATTATATTTTAAACAGGAACATGATGGTCTTTGTACACAGAAACACATTAAAACGACCTTTCCCCCCATAATTCCTTTCATTTTTACTTTGTATGAATTCAGCAGATAAGCTGAATATCAATAATTGAAGTACAGCCCTTGGGCTGTTTTCAAATGAAAGGTTTGCCTTAAACTGACTTGCTGCTGCATTGAAACATCTCAATGGATGGTTAGATGTACACACAGACACACACAGAGAAAGAGAGAGAGAGACACACAGACAGAGACAAAGGAGGGAGATGCACGCCAAACCTAGCAATAAAATAAATAACCATGACACATGCCATGTGGCATGGTGGCTCAATGGTGGCTGAATAAATTGTCGAAGACCCACTAACATCTGCTTACACCGTTGCAGAAATATCACAAGTGTTACCCTTTATTATTCATTCCGAGAATGCCATTTTCGAGCAGGGGACTGAGCCAGAGGCCTGGGGATTAAGGGTTAAACTGGGTACCGTCCAGCCAAGGGCCAACTCATGACCATTCTTTGAGCGGGGGAGAAAGTCAGCTTGTCTGCCCAAAGCATATTGATCACTTGAAAAGTGATCTTCTGGAACAAAATGGCCTACAGTCCTTTTGTGTGATTTATTGGTCCAGAGGTAAAAAAAAAAAAAAAAAGAGTTAGAGTTGAGGAAGCACCTTTTCAAATTATGTCTGTCAGGGGTCGAGTCAGCTTTAAAGCACTGTGGTAAAATACTTATAGTGCTACACTGCCACTGTTTCACCTCAGTTTTGGATTTGGGACGTGATCTGGCTGCCCACCCACTTTATGAATTGCTAAATGTACCAATTTTACCAGGTTTAATGGCGATATACCCATCTTCACTGAGACATTTCACACCGGGCCACCATGTTGCATCAACAGGACCGACATTTCTCGTCCTTGAGCCACACCGCAAGCATGGCGACAAAGTCCTATACTATTTAATACACTTCCTAAAAAGTGTTTCCACTGAATCTTTACAACCTGGAGTCTCATTTGGGATTATGGCCTGGAGGATGATATGAAATGGTAGCTGAGCGACAGTTTGTGGCAGACACCCAGCAACATTTCTACAGGATATAGTATGTTGCATAATCAACTGTGACCAGCACAAAGCAATATCCCCCTGTGCTACAGTCTGATGGCCTGATGTGTTCCATGCTACACAGTAAGTGTAAAATGAGTAAAAACTAAAACAATACTAAAATAATAATATTGCAACAAGATGGATAACGGGCAGGAAATACTGAAATATCAGGAACAGATTTATTACATCACAAATAATCCAAAGATCATAATCATAGCATTTCTTGAAAATACTAATGACCAAAACTGTCCTTACGATTTACTCCATATCTCAAATAGACCTTTATTAACCATATTGGGTTTTACTTTATAGAGTAATAAAGGATGACTGGTACACCATCATATGTCATCCTGAGACAGCTGCCAGAGAACCACTGGGAGCCAAACCTCCCTCCTCGGAAAGAAGGTGCACCTGCATCTTAACCTGTTCCTCCTCATCAATCTTGGACCTGAAAGTGTCACAACAAAACACCAGCCTGCCTGTCTGAACCTCACACATTTGTCATAATTTTTTTTTCTAAACTCAGGACAGTCAGGCCTACAAAAGAAACCAAAAAAAAAACAACCAAGAGGAGCCGACTGCATTCTTATGCTTTGATTTGGGACTGAACTTCGTTTTAAGTGCTTTTTGCGAGACTGAGCACCCTCAGTATAACAGATCCTGGTTTAAGCACACGCTGGTTTTTGGTACATCTCTGCTGTACAAGGAGAGCTTACCCAGATGCAAACGACCTGCCCTACTTTCATTAATGAGCAGTTGTCACAAAATGACCCAGTGCCACACTGTGGTCCAGACCAGCGACTGGTGTCTCTAGAGTCAGCAAAGAGAGGCGGCAGGAACTGGGAGAGACTAAATTAAAATATCTGGTGAGATGTGGGAAAGAATAAAACAGGACCAAGGGACAGAACCATGAATTGGTTTTAGGTCATCGATGGCTGGAGGTGCAGATGGATGTCTGCTAGTGGTCATGGCTGCAGTGAAGGTGAATATCCAGTGGACCAGTCAACCATTCCCTTTCCGGGGGGGGGGGCTCCAGTACCACCTGCTTGATGATTTCCATGTTGGAAAATCCCAGCTGCAGAGACCACCTGCCCACTAAGAAAGGCTGCAATGCATCATTAATGAGGGGACCCACAGCCACATAGGCAATGCCATGCATCTTAACCTGGTGTCACCGTCCTGCAATAACTGTTAAATGTGTGCTTAGCAAGGCTTTCATGTAAAAAACACATGTCGCCACCCTCACAAAATGGGACTCTGTATTAACCGTTACCTTATTTGCCAATGCATTAAATGTGTTATTTGCCTTTTTGTTGAATCCACTTTCTCTCCAACCATCTCAAATTCTTCCGCGCCAGCCTTACATTTCCCAGAACTCCTTTTGCTAACCTGTCCTGCCTGGATTGTTGCGTCCAGCCAGTGTTTTGCAGACACTGTAGGTGAAAAGGAGAAAAACAATGGTAAAAGTCAGAAGGCATTATTCCAGTCCAGAGTTGATATCCCACAGCTGTGCTAGATTGTGGCCTATTAAAGCTACAGTTGGCCTTTCTCTTTCACTAAAAATGTATTACTGTATGATTGTAGAGAATTGGTGGATGTCTATAGCTGTTAATATATGTATTTATGCTATTAGCTTGGGTTTGGCATGGGCCTGGAAATTGGAGTAAGCATTTAAGTGATCGTTTTTGTTCTGCAGGCACTCCTTGCTGAAATCATGGATTAAAAAGGTTTCTTTTTAGTTTTTTTTTTGTGGGAAATCAAAACCAGACACCTGCTGTTGATGTTTAAGATCCGCTGTGGATCTCCAGCTGTGCAGGAAATGTTTCAATCTCAGATAAGAACAAACTCACTACCAAACAACAAAATGGACCTTGGAATGTGCGGTTTGCCCATAACTGTTTCTTCTTCTTTTTAATCTTTCAGTCACAGCATCTGAGTGAGGAGGTGACTACTGAGGCTTTCCACTTTCAGCAGTCCAGCAGAAAATGTGAAGTTCATCATCAGTCCCTCCTTCATTTGCAATCTGCAGCTCATCGTCACGTGGTTAGTCCATGCAACTGAACTGTCAAGTTCTGTGTGTTATTTGTTGCATAATGAAGTGGGAGCGGAGTTGATGCAGATACAGTATACAGACGTCTGTGTCGGCCAGTGGAAGCTCAGCCCGTGGCCTGTTCTGCTGTGATAAATAGGAGATAAAAACCTGCTTCACAAAGACTCACAGTCCTGACTTGAGCACAAAGATTAACACACAGTCACACCAGTATTTACAATGCGGCCCCAAACCCCAATTCTCACATCTAAAACAGTCCTCTCTGCCTTGGTGTGGAGAAATGCTGAAAATGAATTTCAGGTGTCAATAAATTATTTATTCATTTGCATCACGGTTGAGTTTTTCACAGCAAATGTGCAGCTTATCTGAAAACCTCATCATACTTGAATGGTTCCACGTTTGGTGAAACCTCTTTGAGTTCCTGACGCTATTAAAAGAGGTGTGATTTAAAATGTTAATGGTGGCTTTGATGACGGAATAAAAGGAGGTGGACCAAAGGCAACTAGAGATCCTTTGTTCTCTAGAGACACCTTGACGGGCTTATGTTTATTTGATGAAGCTGACCTGAAATAGAGAGAAAAGGGGCTCTGAAGCTGAACTGGACACCCAGAATGGGTTAGTTATGCTCTCCATGAACATGGGGTAGACTATGGCGGCGACAAGGGTTCTGTCAACACAGCAGCCACATCCATGTTATTGGTCAATAGGCCCCCCGACACCGTCAAGGTTCCCGAGGATAGTTTCCCGATAACACAAATGGTGTGCTGTTTATAGCATTAATGTTATGACGGTTAATTTAAGATTGCGTGCCTTTCCTGTGAAATGAATACTATTATCTATGCTTTCCATGAATTTGCTGTAACAGAACTCGGTGCTGCTTCCGGCTAGTTTCAGGGCATTGCATTTGAAATAATAATAAAGTTATTTTGTTTCTGAATACAATTGTCCCACAAGGACATTAAAAAGGTGGAAGTAACTTCTCCTACGTTCTGCACCTCTGTTCGACCCTTGCGGCAGATGTTTCTTTAATGAGCTCTTCCAAAACCCAAACAATGTTTTTATTCCTGGTGTAGGGGAATGAGGCAGACTGGTGAAGATACTACAGAACAAAAAAAAAAAAAAAACCCATTTGAAATGAGTGCGACCATCCTTCACCCAGACGGCCCAGATTCAAGCACCCATGTCCTTGAGCAGGACACTAAATCCCTATGAGGAGCGATCAATGAGTTTGGTTGGTAGTCTCATCTCTCTGTGGACAAATGACCTTTAAAGAGGTTTATTTCTCCCTTGGGGCATCACAGTACCAAAGTCCCCTTTTTAATCTGTAATTTTGCCGCTATCAGATGTAACTTTTTTACAGTGTAGTCTGAAAATAATCACCAGTTATTTGAAACTTTCTGATTCAGTCTCAACAAAAAATGTAATATCATGAGCTTCACAAAAGCAGAGATTTGAGTGCAGGACAATAGTCTTACACCCCATCTATCTTGTTTCTTCGTCTTTTCAAAGGGTTGCTTTGTCTTGTGGGGCTCAAATCGACGTGGGAAAACACTACCTGGCTATTTCATTGTCGTTCCGTCATTCAGTTGGAAAAACATTCTTCAACCAAGAGGCTGACCTGCTGTCATCGCTGTCACTCACAGTTAGTCTGTGTCCACAGAGGAACCACGGAGCTCTTATTGTTATTTCCAGAGAAAGGGATGCACTGTAGCATGCTTCCTGCAATGCTGAGAGACTTGCTCACAGTGCCAATATTTAGTATTTTCTCAGCAAAAAACAAACACAGTCCTCATTTCTCTTATACATTGGCTTAGGGATGGTATCTCAACTACACAGGAGTATGCTGCACTGCACTGACAGTTGGAAGTCAGACATTCACAGATGGCAGGTCGCATTCACAGCCTCTGTGCATTACAGTTGTGGTCCAACAAGGAAAAATCAGGAGAAAAACATGGAAAGAATAATCCACTGTTTCCAGTAGCAGTGGCTCCACCCAGCCAAAACTAAACTCCTTATGCATCCACATTGTCCACATCTACTTCTGTGTTTCTGATGCATTTAGTTTTTTTATGTTTTCTGGTTGTTATTATCTATGTAAAAAAAAAAAGAAGGTACAATTCAGGTACAAATCAAATAGATGCTCCCAAAAAATGAGGTCCAAGTAATGTAACAATGCAGGAGTTTGCAGACAAGTCCAATAAGTGTCACATTTGCATTAAAAACAAAACACTGAATAAAAAAAAAAAGAAGTTGCCCGCCAGAGTAGCTTCATATTGGTCACACCAACAATCACAGAACACACTGACCACCTCACCAAACACAGGGTCTTATTAACAGCTAAATAGAACCAATTAGGAACAAAATGGTTTTTATAAATTTAGGTTCAATACAGTAATTGCTTAATAACTTAACTATGAGGCTTACATCCTGTTCATTCACAAACAAAGAGAAAAAGGTGAAGTTCATTCTCATTATAAACACTCAAATTAATTCATGAACAGAGGTTTTCTTCAAATTACTAGAGATAGCAGCAAGAAAAACAACAATATTGTCAATATTATGATGCATTTTATTTACTGATTTGGTCAGCTGGCAGCAGCTTGAGCCACTTAAGCCTCTGCGCTTGTCTGTCCCCGTGTCAAGCTTAGTGTAAGCAATGAACCCTGAACATCCCACCAGATTTAACATCGACAGTGTAACCTGTCACCAGTTCACCATAAAAAGTAATCATTTTAAAATTTCAGGGATTGTAACTTGCTCAACATGATCAGTCTTTGAATAACAATTAGGAAGGTAACTCAAACGAAAGAACTGCAGGCGGGAAAACAAATGTTAAAAGCGGCTAGGTAATTAACAACCTTAAGTACAACTTGGTATTTCAAATGTAAATCTTTAAGCACAAATATTCATCCTGCTATTTGTACATGACATCACGTTAGTGTAAAATAATCCTGACTTAACATGGAATATGTTTCTCTTGAGGATATTGAGATTCTGACACTGTAGTCATTATTCAGCACACATTTACGAGTCTGAATTCCTTGCACATAGTAGAAATACAGTATGTAGCTATGCATGTATCAATAGGGTTTATATTATCCCCAAATATATTTGGATTATGAATATCAGAATTTATTCAATATCTTCCCCCAAAACACTTCTTAACATCATTCTCTTAAACTTTGTGAAAGAAAATGGATGTACAGGGTTAACAGGGTTTGTTGCCCTTGTACACAACAGAAACCCAGTTGGGAGCTTGGAAACAGAGAGCTGCGCTGCAGCTCAGTATTCAGCAGCAGCACTGATAATGTGTTGGTTTCTACCCCCCTACAGGAATGATTGATTTACATGGTAAGCAGTGTATTCAGAGCATGCCTCTCCCCATAGCCAGATTTATGATGGTGCACATACGCATCGAGGTAAAAAGACAATAAGAATGCACCCAACGCTGAGCTTAAAAAGTGGAGATACTGTGATGCAGACATTTCTCCCCTGCTACCCATGGCTCTAGCCTGTGCAGAGAGATATCCCTGCAGTTGATGGCTGCCGGGGAGCCAAACATATCTCTTTGCATTTATATTTCAGGCATCTGGCTCACTGCTTGTACATGAATATGGGATCATTAAGCAGGAGTTGGTGTCCCTCTTAAAAGGAAATGTGGTTGCTTAAAATATGAGACAGCCGTATAAGCACGTAAGCAACTGGGTCAGTCTGATGCCACTTGCACTTCATCAGTGTCAACTGACTAGCAGCCATTGATTCAATTTTTATATTTTAATTAGTAATTTGAATTAACCAGGGAGGTGGGCTGGAGTATCAATATTCATACTGGGAGATTCTACTGCAGTACACAAATAACATCAAATGCCAAAATCCAGTGCCAAGGTTATGTTTACACTGCAGTAAAGATTAAGGCTGTAGAGGTCAGGATGGTGAACGAGGGGTGTGTAACACAGCCATGACGATGTTCGTTCCCTAGATTGAAAAAAAAAAAAAACAAGTAGTTTAAGTCTTGCCTGGCTGTTCCACTCAACTTTCAAAAACACTTAAATTTTACTTTGCTTAAATAAAAAATGATGTTTTGCAAAATTGTTCAATATCAAATATGGGCTTCTGTCACGACCGGCTTGTAGGGCATGGCAAATAAAAAGGGAGAGACACAAAAGACACATTCAAAATAATTATTTTAATCTAACAAAACAATAATTAATATATTTAACATGAACTAACTTTGACATGTGAAATTGCAAGGCTGTCAATGAGATTGTTTCTTTTTTTATATACAAACTGCATGGCAAAATAATACAAACCTTTTTTGGCTACAGTGAGTGCAGAAGCTGTATAATTTTATATACATGACTATTACTAGTTATTAGCCATGCTAGCTGCTGCAGTTCATGCTTACAACCCAACCCATGCCATTTCTTCCCATGCCTGTTGTTTGCCACGCCACATGAATACATTTGGCCCGGCAAAAATCAGCACCTCAAGGCAGCTAGAGTCATCACAATACTCACATTGGCTGGTTCTCATTAGCAGCTTTTTACAGCTGTGCTACCGAATTGGCAACATTCATCTCATTTCATAGACATTTCTTGTTGTCAAGAAGATAGTTTGTTTTAAAATGAGTATTCATGCTTAATATGACAAAGTAACAGAACTGGGACCCATGTTGGTGGCTATAAAATGCACCTCGAGATAATTGTGTGAAAACGAAGCCGCAATTCCCAGAAGTCATGTAATTTGTTGTCAGTGAACTGCACACGGTGCACTCAGGTTTACTGCACTGATCACATTTATGGCATGAGAGGAAAAAGACTCGAGCTGGATTGAACAAATGGAGTGACTGTACCCAACAATAAACATTTCATTTGGGCAAAAATGGGAAAATCTTAAGGTCTCATTTAGTGGGGATGAGGTGGTTTTAGACCCACTGTAGCTCATGAAAAACAGTGGATTAAGTATATAAAGTACTGAACCACTATATATTTTTTACTGGTTTAGTATCAATTTACATAGAGATCTTCTGCATAGTTCAGCTTTAACTGAGATTTATAGTCAATTTGATTTATCACAATATGAAGTACGCCTCAAAATATGCTGATTCAAACTGCTTTAGAATAACAGCAGAGTGATTTATGTACAGTATACGCTAGCCAACTTTGCACACTGCTAAATTAATTATCCACTCTTGATTGTACAATAAAGACAAAATTGAAACCAGCACCACAAAAGTGCAAGATAATTCATCACTTTTCTTTTTTGTGCTGCGAGAGCTGCTTTAGATATGGTGCTGCAGGATAAAATCACTTTCAAATTTATTGAAACATCAAGCTGCTGAAAATGTACAGCTACTCGCAGTGCTTGCCCTGTGAGAAACTGAGAAACTTCCATGTGGATTATATATCAAGCGTAGGGTCCCATTATGCATTAAATGTGTAATGGTGGGTTGCCTGTGTTCTGCCCTGCGATATTAACACATACATAAAGTGGAGGTCAGTTACCCTGCAGATTTGGTTTTTCGGTACCAAATTATGCGCACAACACAGACCATACAGGGTTCATGGTTGCTGATTTGAATTCTCAGTGCTTTAATATGGAGTCATAGGAGTGCCATAAAAAACAAAAGATAAACCTTGGAAAGAATAAATAAATGTGGCTATATAAAAGACAAATAATTATTTTGCTTTTCAGTATTTCTTGAAGGGCCAGGCTGTCAATTAACTTGCTTTGGCACGGGCCATCCTGCCCAGGCTGAGTAATCAATTCATGCACACATGAATCCTGCTTTGGCGGGAACTTTTCAGCACGAGCAACAGGAAGTAGACGTGACACAGACTTACACATGTGCACTATGAACATGGTAGCAGTTTGGTTGCGTCAGGGAAGGAAACATCATGGCAGGAATGGAGCAAGAGTTGAGGAGACAAGTTTCATTAACAACTTGCTCAGTATATGGAGGGACATTAGATTATGGCATGTGGTGAAAAATGTCTCGGCAAAATAGAAATACACCTCTCTATGCAGATGATCAGATAATGGTCAGAACACCGGCTCACAGATTAGGAAGGAAATCCTTTTCTCCCTTCCCCGATTCAAATCACTACCATGTTTATCCTGCACATGCACAAATCCGTCTTGCGTCTTCGTCTGCTACTTCATTTTACAGCAGTTGGCAACCAAATGTCTGGTCCCGTTTTGACATCACCATGTGAACACTGACACAACTGACTGAGGAAAAATGAGAAGTTAGTTTTTACTCAGCCCTGAACAGTTCCAGATCTTTGTTCAGATCAAGAGCCAGCTTGTAGTGTACACAGTGTGTTGCACATGGATGACCTGCAGCTTGTAATACCTGTAAGCAGCTTTAAAAAGAAATGAGACCAGCTCTGATAGATTTGATTCTTTTGCCTGAAGGCCAAGTTGCCAAGATCCATGCATTGTACCAAATATATAAAGGCTGGACTTTGTAGTTGAGTTGTGGATTATGTACATATGTATTGAATATACCCTCTTAAGTCATAGCTATGATATAAAACCAACCAACAAAACCAAACATACTATGTTAGCAGAGGAAAAGGAATAGTGTATGACTTTTCATTGGTCCGTCCAGGAATAATTACAAGATTGCAACCTTTGTTATTAGGATGCAGGTTAGTTTTCCTAAACTGGGAAACCTCACAGCCCCTAAGTTACATTTTATGGTTAAGAGATCCGAAATCTAAGCTTTAAATCTCCTCAAAATGTAACTTATAGTAGACCTACAGTCACTGTCATTGTTTTTGGACATACAACATCAATTGATCTTTTCATATTGAATTATTTAGCAATGTTCAGAATATGCATCCTATAATAGAAAAGTGAAGAAGTGAAGTGAAGGGAAGGCTTCATTAATCTCATTTGAACGTATACTGAACAATAGTATAAAACCATAAGATGGCAAAAAATACTTTTACAAATGTCAAACAAGACTCGTTCAATGCATTAAAAAAATAAATAAAAAATTAAGCTTTGATGTTAGAGGATTAAGGAAATCTAATTCACGATACCAAATCGTTCTTGTGAACTGAACAATTATGCATCCAATTCCATTTTTGTCACCACTAATAAGTCAGGAGCAACTGGCTTACAAAGTCCCGTCTAATTTTCTTGTCTGAAGAGTATCCGGCTGTGCAGAAAAATAGCTGCTTGGAAAAAAAAAAGAAATGTGGATATGAATTCTGCGCTGTAGCTCTCAAAATGTCAACCCGCTCTGAAAATGAAAGCTTATTCGTCTCGACACTTTAATGCTCGGCTCAAATAAGTCTGTCATAAAAAGCTGCTCTGTGAAATAAAATGAGAAGCAACTGAAATCATAATGTAAACACCAAAATAATTATACGGAGGACGCACGTTTCACCTCACGTCCCCCAGGGAGAGACGACCTGCGAATACAATATCAAAATATGAGAAAATTGCAGCTTGGTAAACAAGCAGGATGGTTTTCTTTTTTCTTTTTTGAGGGTCAAGTGTACCGACAGTCATTGTTAGCTGAAATGGTATACCCATAAATGCCATTAAATAATACTCGGTTCACCTCTGTAGTAACTGGGGGGGGGGGGGGGTCATTTTTAGCCATTTCTGTTTCAATCCCTACAGCTAGTTGTGTAGGACAGCAGACCTTTCTTACTCCCCTTTATGACGGTAGAAACAGGGAATTATTAGTTATTTAGAGTTGAATGCACCGACGGCTCGGATGAATTATTAGATTATCACAAGTAGCTTATCTAACAGAATTCAAATGACTTTGGTAAATGGTTTGGGTGAAATGTATCCCCCTTTTTTTTTGCATAAGTTTGCCCTTTTCGATCTGCCGACCTGCTTTTGAACACGAGTAAGTGAGAACCTCTCCCCTAACCTGCTTATCTCAGAGTCATGCATCTTGGTTCAAGTCTGGTCATTTACTGAACCTTTAAAAACAAAAAAAATTTAAAGTTGGAGAGTTTGTGAAGGGTGCTTAAACATCAGTCACTGACATGCACAACAACAGGTTTTTTGCACACGTCAGTGACTTTAGCAGCAGCATTTTAGCATTTTAAACCCTTAGTTAGGAATAGCCACTTGAACGCGAACATTTGGTTGGAGTTAGTCTTTTTTAGCCATGGAAGTGTTAAATGAACACTTCCAATTTTCAGTTTCTATGCGTGGGTTTGGAGTTGAACTTGGACTGCTGTAGTTAAACTTGGTTGCCGTTCCATTTAATTTCATTGTGAAATTACTCTTTGTAGTGTCTCATCCACTTTTCCAGGGCACGGCCGCTCTCCAAAATAAATATTGTTGAATGTGTCAGTTGGGAGAAGAGAAAGAACTAAATGTCTGAAGTGTTAAATGTTTCTTGTGGCTCTATCAGGAACCTACCACTAAATTAACTTTTAATTTCCCTGGATGAACAACTAAGAAAAATTTAAATACTTATGGCTTATATTGCAATGGGACTACTTGATAAGTTTTATAAAGTAATGATTCAGTTAGTGTTGAAAAGTTAAGGAAATTGTTCTCAATTGTGATATATAGGCTGTACACCTACCTACTCTCTGAAACCGAGTTGTACGAAATAAGTCTTAACAAATCATGGCACCTTTATAAGAGGAAACTTGTTTGGCTGTGGTTTAATTTGAGAGATTCTGAAAGGACAGTGTTTTTTGAATTTTTATTTTTAACACGCACACATACACACACAGTTCATTAAAGTCAGGTTTGGGAAACCAAATCCTGCCAGCTAATCGGTGTGAGCTATGAGAGAGAGGAAAACAAAAAAAACCCCACCATGTTTCATTGTTGGCTTCTCACACAATGAAATACAAGCAAAACAGGGCAACATGTAAATAAGTAAAACATAAGAGTCATTATGAAAGTAATTGTAAACATGCAATTCAATCAGCTGCCTTCCTCACGTGGGATTGTGTTTATGAATCACGAATGCCGTTTGAAGATCAACAATAAGCCTACATACTGCCTACTGTATATATTTGTAGGTTCCCAAAAGCTGTATTTGTAGTTTGTGACAAGAAATACAGGCTGGATGCATGAAGCATCAAGAAACTGCAAAAAATAAGTTATTATATAAAACTTAAATCTCACATGGTCATGCCTTCTTTACTGCAGTCCTCTTCCACAAATCCAAAATTTGATTCTAATTATGACAACCTCCAGCTCTACACCTGGTGGGGTTACACAAAATAGAGCAGTGTACATACACTCTTCAGATTATTTCATAAAAAAAGGGGGGAACAAACTAAACAAAACAGCTGATTTGTCAGAAACAAAAAACACATTTGACAGGTAAGCTAGATTCAAGAGCCCGAGATTCTAATTCTGGGCACATGTGGAACCAGAGGCCTGCTGGTTTCCACTCCAGCCATCTAATCAGGGACTAATTTACACCAGGGGTGCAAGGTGAACGCAATTATCTATAATCATCTACCTGGTAGGATACAAAAATTAGCTAAAAGCACTGCTCATCGTGTGATCATTTAGCCATCATTTATTTTGCCTCTTATTGGATAATACCCAGATGTAATTTAAAAACATTCCATTTACAGAAACCATCAGTCTATCACTTTTGTGATTTGGTTACAATTGCTTTTGGTCTATTCAATAGCCATCTGTTTGACTTAAGCGCGGCATCCGCAAACACGGTTATAAAATTCCAAAACATGCCGCGCAATCAGTCCATTTAAGAGATTTAGACAATAGTTACGCAGAATGACAGGAAGGTAATTCACCAAGAAGCTGGTAATTTTTTCCCTCCACGTTATCAAACTACAAAAAAACAGTAATGCAGAAGTATGTTGCCGAGTTATTTATTTTCTGATTCTGATGTCATGTGCGAAATGCTTTTTGTGGCAGTAGTGCCTAATTTGTTCAATTAAAATCTTAAAAAAAAATCAGCTTTTTCAGTCAAATTAAACTCCAGTTGGGGGGGTGGAGGGATTATTTAGGTCAGTATTGCTGTAGTTTTAAAAACTATGAAGTAGTTTGAGACCTCTAAACACCTACGTACGTCTCCAAGGATTCACAATCACTCACATGGGTGAGCAAACATTTGTTTGTATAAATACATGAAATTATTGGAAAAGATACAAATCAATGAGACATTGATTCAAATGATTCATTAACCAAACTTATTAATATGTGAAATAGGACGTGGAAAGCCACAATGTCAGCGTTATGAGTTTGCGGTTCGCGGTGTGCAAAAGTAAAGCAAAAGAACCCAAATTGCAGCACGCGAGAAGCCCTCTCCGAGCGAGCTGAAGTGGCAGCTTTTATTGTGCCGGAGAAGCACTGAGCCCAGGTGCTCCCAGTTGCACTGACTTGACAGCCCCGCCCACCAATAACCTGCAAGCCAACAAGCGACACCTAAGCGGGAACAGTGACTGTCATATTGTGTGTTCGGTGAAAGAAACTAAGGTAAAGACTTGTCTGCTGGAGTTGAAAACATATAATTTGAGAACGAAAAAGGAAAATGTGCAGTTGTGCACGTGGCTCTGTAGTAAGAAGCTTACAGCTAATAAAAAGAACCCATCCACCAGCCCAAAATCCTCGTTCTGTCCTTCCGCCTTGCTACATAGGGAACACTACTTCCTGCACTGGCACCGCATGTTGGCATTGGCTGTGAACCGGGAGATGCTGGAATTAATGCAAATTGTTGGCCTACTTGGCTGGGAAATAATCTAATAATCAAACATAATTCCTTCTGCTTGTTAGATCATTTCACAGATTGTATATACGTTTTTTCCAAGCCTTCACAAAAGATCTAGAATTTGCAAATTAAACACACGTTTAGAAACTTAATTTTTAATTGAACTGTTTTAGTTATTTTTATGTCTTCAACTGAATTACTTAAATTGGACAAATCATTTTATCTCCCTGTTTATCACTTAATCCTTTTTGTGAAGCACTTTTTTAGGTTTGATTTTCATCCATTACATTTCTGATGTTTGACCATTGCGATATCGCTGCCAACCACAGTTTACCGATACGTGCGATAGATTTGTGATGATACAGGTGCTCTGAATAGATACATATAAATAGATACAGCTGTGTGTAGGCCAGCTGTAAAGAGTGCATGCTGCATTTATTTTTTCTTACTGACAATTTTCCAGTATTTCAGTGCCTTAGTCGCTAAAGTAAGAATTATGGCCTGCTGTACCAAACATGTACCCAACTGAGAATATATATATATATATATATATATATATATATATATATATATATATATATATCTTAT
>JAVQJF010040748.1:0-48154 GCA_036023855.1 Gadopsis marmoratus | reverse complement strand
AGGAAACCCCGCATTTTGACAGCGCTCAGAGCCCATCAGACAATCACTGTAGTTTTGTGTGTTAAACAGAAGAAAATTCACTTGGGCCATGTTTACGCACGTATAGCACAAGTAGAACAGGTGATTGTCTTCTTGTTGTTTTTCTGTGTTGTCACTCAATATGTGCCGCCTTCCAACCGTCAGGATTGAAAACTCTGTCTGTGTAGTACGTGGGGTGTTACGTGGGTTTCAGTAATCAGTTTTCAGCTGGTGTCAAGACAGACAGCGTACCACCGTTGAGGAAAAATAGGAGAAAGGGTGGATGAATCGTGGAGATGGAGAACAGTGCAAGTATGGTTTCTCACAGAGGTTGCAGCAGGAGAGTTGAATGAGAATGGGAAAGAGAGGGGATTGTTCGAGGGGAATGCAGTGATGGAGTGCAATGTAATCTGGGTGCCAAGGTTAAAGCCACAATTGTTCATGTGGCAACTGTTCTTAGACCCCTAGTGATATCAGAGTGTGGTCTGCTGTCCCCAAGCCTAATTTAGCCACATACACTGGCAGCCATGGGATTCACTGTTCCTGTTTGTCAAGCGGGGACCACTGATGCCAGCAATGACGTCATCATTCAATTGCACAGGAAAGCTTTTAAACCAAAGACATGCAGACACACACACACATACACACACATACATCAGCACACAGGCATTCAGGATCCCTAAGGGAATATCATCTTCACATGCCACAAGCGCAGTCGATGTTATTTGTGTTACAGTGGTGTCATGTCACAGTCCAGCCAGCGCTTCTTCTTCCCTGGAGGAAAAAGGTGGTGCAGAAGCAGACTGAGAGGAACAAAGAAACTGTTTGCTTTGCAAGAAAGTCATCATAAAGGGGGATTAAAGTGTGATTCGTGGAATGAAAAGAAATCAGACTCATTGGGCCGGTAATCCCTGTTATACACCTGAGCTTTCATGCCACTGTCCTAAATCCATTATTACGAACACATATATCCCCTTTTATGCGACCGCATTTCCCTACCAACCAATCCCCATTAATTCTGATGAAAATTTCAGATGGGACTTTTCAGAGTAAAAGCCGCACGCTGTGGGGGGCTTGTGACTGGACTTAATGAAAAAGAATCAATATTTGACATTGATTGTGGGATTTTCTGAGCGTATGGTGTGCCTCAATGGGCCGTTCTAGTAGCATACGTTTGGTATTTGAGCTGGAGTGTGAAGCTGAGAAGTGAGGGGAGGTCAACACAGGAAGTAAGAGGCTTCTAATGCTTCTCATTATTACTGGTTGCTAATGGGCTTGATGTGTTGCGTATTTTACTGCAGTTTCCTCACTGTCATTCACACACATACCCCACACATATACACACACATCACATCGGCAATGATGATCCTGTTATATTTTCAGTTCTATGACCGTACTTTGTTATGTTAATATTGTTCAATAAAGTCAGATTTACAGAGTATCAGATCTTGTAGGAAATATCCTGTAACGATATTTGTCATAGTACAGGCTAATGACTTCAGTAATTTAGGAGATTTGTTTGCTATGCTGTTTCTCATAATAAAATGTGAATGTATTCAACCTTGTAAGCTAGGGGCAGAGGGTAACACTCATTATGTTTTACATTATTCAGTTTTTGTGTGTGTGTTTTTGCAAGAGAGTGCCTGCTGTTTCCTAAGACTTGCCCCAAGCGTATCAATTGTGTTAAGTTAAGTGTTGTGGAGAGTGGTTATGTTTGTTTTGTTCAGCAAAGAATCACTTTGTGAGGTGTGAGCTCGATGTGCATCACTAGCAGGGTGAGACAGAGGGGACTTTATATCTTGTTTCCTGGCTTAAACAATGAAGAGAAAGGACTCCCCCGCTGTTAGGGGGGTAACCATAATACATTGTTTACCTGCTGCTACCCAGCTGAGGCAACTAAGCAGAAACAAAGGATCGGAATCAGTGACACCAGAAGAGACACGGCCAATTAGTTTGACCTTGAGTTTCTCAGGCTAAGGCAGCAAAAGCAGCATCACAGTGTGAAGTGTTGTTCAACTGTTTTCTCACTCGGATTGCGGAACTGGGGCAAATAAGTGAAAAGTAAAAGCTCAAAAAGCAGGCCAATTACTGCAATCCTGAAAGTTTAAAAACTCTTGCTAACATTTCTCAACTTTTTCACATGCTCAGTAAGAACTGAAACCACAGTTTGTAAATTATACATATACCAGAGTTCACTAAACGTAACCATTCAACTTTTCAGGAGAGCACAAACATAGCTGCCATTTGAAAGAATTACTAACTGGTTTCACAGCACTCTCGCCTCCTTGATAACAACATAATACACGCAAATGTTCATTTTGCAAAATATGTGTAATAGCTGTTACATCAGAGACAAACAAACTGTACAAAGACATCACAGCTTATGACGTGAATTACAAACATCTGCAAAATCAAATGCTAAGCGCAGAGGTCCACCAGCTATATACATCAAACTCATTCTGACTGGCCTTCTTACCATTTGGAATAACTTATATGGCTGTTTGAGGGGGACAGTTTTCCAAGATGCTTCCAGATTTAAAAGGGAAGATTGGGTCTCTATTTTACAACCTTTATGCTAGCCAAATAATAAATGCTCCTGGCTCCTTCTTAATCAAGATATAATTTACCTCAAATCCCACATTAGCCTGTTTTATAGTGTTTTCTCTCTGTGGTACATAGGAATTATTAGGCTTTTAAGAATGTGATAGTTCCCTACAAGGTAGCGGTGTTAGCTTTTTATTAGTCTGTGTAATAAGAATGATTAATAGACACTTAAAACCATGGCAGTGCACTGTTACATCAACAAATTATATTAGCATCGGACAATGATAACAGATTTGCGCTTGCTTATATCACAGGCCTTTAAAATATGAAAAAGCATGTTAGCAGGTCTCTTCATTTAAGACTATTTGGTGACAACTTTGATCAACAAAACCTCCTAAACGTCCCAACTAAAAGCAGTCAGGAGTGCTGATTGACAGAATTTAGAGAAGAGTTGTTTTTTTTTGTACAGCAGCAAAGATGTCCTCTGTAACCCCGATGATCTGAAAGTAGCAGACACCATGGCTGGACATACTTCAAAGCCATTTTGGGCCAGTACCAGGGTCATCCTGATTGCATTAGTTTCTCAGGAGCTGGCTGGCAGCATTAGGAGTAGAGCTCACATCCTTCTCATTCTCTCCCCATCAGCCACCAGCAGCATTGTGTCTTTTCTGTCTACCTCCATCCTTTCTACCGCGTGTACCCCTCAGTCACTGACAGAACTGTACCACAAAGGTGATTACCTAAATTAATATCATCTTTGTCAAAGCTGATGAGCCACTTAACAGTCCACCAAGGTAGCACGGGAGTTCTTTCAGTAATAGGATTACACATCCAAGAATGTCAGTGTGTAAAGGTTGAAGCGTGTAAAGGAGTGAATTGTTTGTTCACTCTTCATCGGATTTAAGCATGAGCAGGGATTATTATTTGCTCTCTAGTTCTGTATTATTTAAATTTGTATTTCTATCTATTTGTATTACAAGTGGTGTTACACTGACGAAGAAATGTATCACTCTAGTGGGGCAGCAACTAACAATTTCAAATTTTCTAAGGTTTTATTTGATTAATTGATTGTTGTTTTAGTCTACAAAATGTCAGGAAATAGTCCAGAATCCATGATATTCAATTTACAATGAAAAGCGTTGAGAAGCTGAAACTATAGAAATGTGGCATTTTGCTTGTAAAATGAGGATTAATCGATTATCCACATCACTGTTGATTCTCTGTCAATCAATTAATTGATTAACTGGCTCTCAGAATGTTTGTATGTGTGTTCACATTACTGCTGTCATCTGCACAGTTTAGACTCTTGATTGTTGACCATTATGGGATTCCATCTTGATTTATTATGGTATATTGCACAGCCTGTGAGAGACACAAGACATATTATTAGTACTAATACTGCCTGTACTTCGCTGCGCTGGGGGTTCAAGGGTCACGGTCAGCCACAGAGCTGGCTGGGATTTGGTGTCTTGCACATTCAGCAGCGCAGATGATTGCTAACATGTGGGCTTAAAATGGAGCTTCTGCATGAAGGGCAGCATCTCGTCTCACTAAACCACACTATGCCCCCACATGTGAATTTTTCATGCGCTCTTGGTCGTGCATGTCCAAGAGAATCAGCCCCGGGGCATGATGACTATATTATTATCAGCAAGTGCTCAGCTGCAATTTTTGTCTCTTCCTGTGTCTGCTCATGTATGTTCAACCCACCAATTCGCTCATCTCCCACTGTCAGCCGGCACACTGAGCTGTAATAACTGCACAGAATTGTACTTAACCCATGTTGTGCAAAGATAACATCTCAAGTGTTAAGAATGTTGGTGCAGAGAGGCTCTCGTTTCACGCTGCCTCCTGCGAGGACCTGCGGTTTTGGGTGTTGAATCTGCAGGGGCATTCATACAATTCAATCTCAGGATGAGTCAGGATAATTGTAATAGGATTTGAAGTCTATCTTTAGTAAGAATGTTGAGATTGTTGCAAGCAGTTACTCACTCTGTCCCTCACATGAGAGGCAATAGCCAAATAACGTGAATGCACACCTAGCTTTTCATTTTCATCTGGTTCCCCCCAAATGCCTGCATGGAAACACTGGTGTTTGCGGAAATGTTGTGGGGGCTTATCGTCTTACACACACAGATTTGTTAATCCTATACCTGCTCCGACGCAGCTGTGCTGATTACCTGATTTGACTGGGCCCTAAGCCGTGAGGCCACAGTGACTCACATCACATTCAAATGTTTGCCAATGGACACAGACACACAAACAAAAAAATGGGAAATTCAACATGAAACACACAAATCACTTCATCAAAGTCAAGCAGGTTAGGAAAATGTGAAAGATGTTATTCTGCCTACAGTCAGCCGCCTACAGCATGTTTATTTTATACTTGTTATTTTTAGAATATTTTGTTTTTAGCCATGCCAGCAGTATGGCTGTAGGGATGGCAATGCTGGTTGGTCCACACACTTTGGGCCAGACTGAAATATCTCAACAACTATTGGATGGATTGCCATTAAATTTGGTACTGATAATCATGTTTTCCAAAGATTGAATCCTACTGACATTGGCAATGCCCTGACTTTTCCTCTAGTGCCACCAAGAGCATGACATTTGTGGTTTTGATTTAAATATCTTGACAACTATAGGTTGTATTGCCATGATATTTGGTTCTGACATTTATGTTTCCCTCAGGATGAGTTGTTATAACTTTTGCAGTCCCTTAGCTTTTCTAGGTTTTCTTATTAGTCCAATGTTGAGCTTTGTGTTTAGTGCTAACTAGCGAATCTTAGCATGCTAAAACTCTAAACTAAGATGTGAACCTGGTAAATATTACCTACTAAACACCAGCTTGTTAGCATGGTCAATGTGAGCATGTTAGCCTGCATTAGCATTTAGCTCAAAGCAACACAGTGCCCAAGTACTCTACCACAGTGGCTACAAACTCTTAGTGTTATTATAACATATTTGCTAATCAATTTTATCACAGCAATTTTTAGAATAACATCTGTAAAATTCGTACACACAGTCCTACACTTTCATCCTCTCCCTCGCTGTGGTGATGGCTGCATGTAGTAGTCTGTGTGTGTGTGTGTGTGTGTGTATATGAGGGATTTTGTGTGTGTGCCTGTGTGAATTGCAAGTGTGTCCTCATTTGTATAAATTAAAGGAAATCTCCCGTGAAGATTAGGGGGCGTCCCAATCTGGCCTTCTCAAGGACAGGCAACCTATCAATAATACCCCAGCCTCCACCCCAACCTACACACTATACTACCACCCACTCAGATGTACACACACACACACACACACACACACACAGACAGGCATACCTCATTCTAACGCCATGGAAACAGTCACCCAGTGCCGCTCCCAAGCCTGGTGATCATCACTCTCATTTGCCATGGAACAAAGGCTGTGTAATTCTGCCCGTTATTACAGCTCCCTTATCAGCGCTCCCTGCTTGCCTTTGCCATGAAGCAGCACTCAGCTCAATGGCTCAGTCATTCATACCCGTCTTTTTTTCTTTTCAAAGTCACATTTCCATTGTGGTCTGTTGGCTGTTCTTTTGTTGCTGACGACCACTGAGTATGATCCAGCGTGAGTCATTACTGAAGTAAACATCAGAGCGCATTGCGAGGGAGAGAGCAGCATGTGTTGTTCTCCATAAGGGGCTGCCCCAGCCAAGATAATTGCTGAAATCACTCAGCTGATCCATGGCTTTATTAAAACTCTATGTCTGTGTTTGTGTGTGTGTGTATGTGTGTGTGTGTGAGCATGTTAGTGTGGTTGATCAAGCTTCAGTAGCAAAATAAGCTACCCAAAGCCTTGACAGGCACAATAAGTCTCTTCTAATGTTACGTTTTTTCCTGTGACAACGGCTGCGTTTCACACATGAGAACCGGGGATTCCATTCACAAGTTTCTATGGTTACGGAGACAAGCGTCAATATGTTGTTGACACCATGGGCTCTGAGCTTCTCTCTTTTTCAATGTCAAGGTGTCGTTTGGTAATTGGCATGAAGGGGACCAAACTGAAATTGGTATAAAATAGGACTGGGAAATACCAAGGTGGTGCAGGGCAGGTGGGAAGCATCCGCAGTCATGTAGAGGCTCTGAAATCTCAATTCAAATGTAGCAGGATGACAGTTTCACCAAACGTTATCAAAACGTTTATGCCTTTTCATAGTTCTTAATACGTTTTTCTCTACTGGTTTGTTATTTGTTTGTCGGTCTTACTATCTGTTGTTTTGAGTCTTCATTTACACCTATTCACTCACTTGGCTGCTCATGGGCCTGTCTTGTTTCTCCACCCGTGTCACTCATGAACAAATTCAAGCCAACATCATCAGGGTGAATCTCATTAGAATGGGAGACGCCTTGTCAGTTTGGTCTGTTTCCCGTGGTAAACAAAGTTTGGTTCATGTTCACCCCAGTTTCCCAGAGGAAAGGCAGGGAAAAATATTCAAAACAAAATTCAGGCACAGCATGATTGTGTGTGTGTGTGTGTGTGTGTGTGTGTATATGTGTCTGTGATTTTGTGTTATTTGTGTCAGTGAAGTGTTTAAGACAGACAGTGACAGAAGCACATGTCTGTCCTTGGAAGTGAAGCTGAATAACAATAAATCAGCCAAGCCAGATGGAGAGATTTGCACCGGCAGCACATAACTTGAAAGAGACTTTGTGAGAGGTACAATTGAGATTGACACAATGTGCACATCTGAAGCCAATAGTCAAACAGTCACACATTTTGAAGTGATGGTGTTGGGGTAAATGCTGATGTCGTGGGGAATATAAATGAGATATCATCAAAAGAGTGCCACGCAGGGCTCAGGGTTGAGCTTTATTCTTTTTTAGGATTAGCCGACTCCTCAGTGACCACTACTAGTCTTCCTGTTGTCCCACATGAGAGACAGAGAGAGAAAGAAAGGGTGTGCTTGTCATTCTCTGCGTGAAGGATAGAGGGAACAGCCAAGGGATTATCTCAAATCATCCTCTGTGAATCAAACTCAGTAGCTTCAACTGAACTCCTTGCAAAAGAAGGGAGAAAAATTAAATCACAAAGTCACTTCACAGCTTCTTTTTTTCACTAATTAAATTTAGCTCTTGAGGGAGGAGGAGCTCCCTCTGGTGGGTACAGTCACTCTTTGTCCAGTCCTTCACTAAACTACAGCCCAACATAACCCAGAAAACAGCAACAACCAACAAAGTGTTGGGGTTCTCTTCACTATGCTACATCATAAAATGTTCATACTTGTAGCACTGTAAGTCACTTTAAACAAAAGTTTTAAGTGTTTTCCCATGCTGTTGGAATTCACGATAGCACTCATTGAGGCTGACAGCTTTTGCTTTGAATTCCAATGTGCCATGTAACCTCTCTTTACCCTAAAATCTGACTCCCGTCATCTCATTGCTGAAAGGGCTTCTGCGGATCACTCGGAGGAATGGTAGAGGCTCTGCATCACAAAGAAACTATGTTTAAGTCATAAAGCTGCTTTCCACTCGACATCGCCATGGTTACAGAGTTAGACGGCAAGGTGATGCGTAGTCATTGAGGAAAACATAGAGGCACGAGAATAGAGGGAAGGAGGAGAGAGTGAGAGAGAGGGGAATTCTCTTTTTCATGCGGGTGTAGTGCCGAGAGCTATATGAGCCTGCTGAGTGCAGCTGAATGTGACAGTGTGTGTTTTGGAAAGAGAGAAAAAGGATTGTGAGAGCATGGAGCATGGGGAGGGGGGGTGCATTTGAACAATCATTTGTGCTTTATGTATTGGTGTGTTTGTTTGTATGTGTGTTTGTGTGCATATGTGAGTGGGAGGTGCAGAGAAGAGTCTTTCCTGTGAGGTTTTCCCGCTCGGTCTCATATGTGAAGGAAAGGCGCACAGGAGAGAAATTCTGAGTAGATTTCTGCACACACACATGTATATCGCTGCACTACCCCACCTCAGCCTCCAAGCTCAGATGGGTGATGTTATCAAGAGACTCGGGGGTAGAGGGGATCAGGGAGCTTGTAAGAGATCCTCCGTTGTTATCTGCATACGTGCAGACGAGCTCTGGAGCAGCCAAGCACCCGGAACCCGAGTTATTTGCAGCACTCAGCGCATCATGAATATTAACTGTTGCAGGGTCCTTCCTTCCCCTGGTCTGTTGCTCGAGGAAGTGTTGATTACGGGGCCTTGGCCGAGTGATTAACACAGTGAGCGCTACTCAGACGCATGGGCTAGCACACTTAGCGGTAATTACACTTAGCCCTGTTGACTGCTCTCTCTGGCGCTCTCTCTCTGTCACACATGAAGGCACACAGCCCTGCGGGAACACTGAGCTTCTCAGCTGAAAATGGCTCAAAACATAAGACTGTTACCTATTGTAATTATGTTGTTGTTTTTTTTGGGTGTTTTGTTGGCTTTTTTTCCTCTTTAAAAGATTCAGTATGTGGAGGAAGGACATTGTTTAAATGGGTTTCTAATGTAAATATATATATATATATATATCATCAGCAGAAAGATTTATTTTCATGGTAAGACATTGCCAAAGCAATTACACAGCAGCAAAGTAATGTTAACAGATTAAAAGATAAAAGGCAGTGCTGGCTGTCTCATATCTCCCGGCATGTTTTTTCTTTTTACCACTAGAAGAGTTAGTTTAATTGCATTTTCTCCCGCTAGCAGAAGTATCTTTAGTTTATTACTGTAGGTTTTAAACATATAGTTTTATTTCATAAATTAACTATGCTCCCATATCTTTGTAATTTTGAAGGTGAAATAGGAAACGCAGCTTTGCGTGTGCCTCACAGTTAGTACAGCCCGCTCTCCCCTGAAACTCCAGGTCTGCCTGCGACGGCTTGTTTTCTCTCTGTTTTCTTCCTGACGTTTATGTTGTGAAAGTCACGGGCAATGATTGGCTGCAAGGTGGCTAAGAGGGCAATCGTGATGGACAGATTAGAGAGGACGGACAGAGAGAGACAGACACAGGCAGCGACAAAGATTGACGCGATTAGAAGTTTGCCAGAAGTGAAACAAGTGTTGAACTCACTATGACTAATCAAGACATTGTCCTTAATCTCTGTTTTTTATTTGCATTAATTGGTTTGTGGTTTGACTTTCCTCTCTGCCCTTCCTGGGAGGCTTGGGCTCAGCAGGAAGCACTTTTACATCCAATGCTTAATTCACAAAAGTGCTGAGTCGTCGTCGGCACACTGTGGGAAATATTTTTTTAATACACCGATGAGGTGTTGTTGAACTGTAATCATATCTGTCCTGAAGACTATACCGGGTGTGAAAATCTGATATCAGAGAGAGATGGTTTTGTTACGGGATATAAAGTATGATGGACCAAGCATCAGGTATCTGTTTCGGTCAGCGGATAGCTCAAGGATGCTATCCTTTAAATAAATTCATCAATACACTTGATTGAGAAGGAGAGAGTTGCACAATTTTCACCCAAGGCTGAGTCCATAAATGCTAGCTTGTGATGTCAACTTTAGCATTTGAAGCATTGCTGTTGTGAGTGTGACTGTGAATTATTTGTGTGGCAGCTTGCTCATAAATCTTGAAGTTTACCTGAGTGCTGTTATGCTGCATTGTGGCCTAGAAGATGACTTTTTGCCTCATGACACATGTAGCTTTAGCCTCTTTTAGCATCATGTCGTTATGTGCGTATGTTTCACAGCGCTTTCGTCTCAAAGTGAACCAGCTGGGACCATAAAAAGGCAAACCTTTCACCCAAATTGCGGAGTTAGCATGAGCTAATTGGCTAGTTAATTACAGCTCAAATCTGCTTGCAACAGTTGTTATTTCAGGTTACAAAGCTGACAGTAAGCCTTTTGCTTTTGTCTTTCTCAATCTTAATGATGCTATTTGAACACATGCCAAATGTCATGCCAATAAAGCTTATTGAATTAAATTGGATTAAAATCAAAGGCCCATTGTTAGAATCTGCTCATCGCTGGAAGAGGACAGAAGAGGCAGAAGATGGTTGCCAACCTTTGCTTCTTCTGGACTTTTCTGCATTCAGTTCGTGTTTATTTGACAGGTTAGAAAGGTATGGTGGACAAACAATACACTGCATTGATTTGGCTGAGCGTTTTAACTCTCCATTCATATTTAGTTTAATTCCATGTGACTACAGTGTTAGGCAAAGGGTGGAAAATGCATCTTTTGAAGTAAGTATTCTACTCCTGAAGTCAACAAACGTCTGGTTTGCTGCTTGTCTTCCGTACCACCACAATGTGACTGCAGCACCACAGTCACATCAGATTCTTCTCTATGCTGTTTGCCAACTCTCAGTACTCATAGGGATTCATACACTGGCACATTTCCCTCCCACTGTCATTGTTACAATGAATTAACAACAGTCTTAATGGGACTCCGGTAATGTGTCATTTGAACCAACGCAGATGGGGGAATTGTTAGTACAATTTGTTACCTAATATGTAATTTTGTATGTATGACATACAATACAATCATGGTGGCATCACTCAACATAAACTCATCTGAGCTGTAATGGAGCGCCACATGCTGAGACACACGGCCGTGTTGCCTGTTCTGTGCAGGCGTGTTTGTGCGACAACTGGCCCGACGGACGAAAACGCACTCTATAAATATTTCATACTAGCCCACTTTCCTCCCCGGTTCTACAAAAAAAAAAAAAGAGAAAGTAACTCACAAACAAATATCTCTCTAGTATGAATAAAGCCTGGAAATGAGTGAAAGGGCTTTGAGGGGGAGAGCGAAAAGCACACGAACAATGTGTTTACAAGAATGTTAAGAAAAGGGGACACAATGAAGTTTGTTGAAGAGATAAAAGGAAACATAGTATAGTAACCACGGAGGGAATACACTCCACCAGTAGTAGCAGTGGAATGATGTGTGTAGGAGGGTCATTCAAAATGTTATTTTTTGAGTTATTTTATTGGTGCTTCCTCTAATTTCTCTCTAATATTGTGGCTAAACATGAACTCAAGCACTCTGGAAACAAAGGGTGTAGATGGCCTGCAAGCTGATGAGAATTGGTTATTGATTAAGGTTCCTCTGAAATGCTGTCAGCCCACTCAACCGTTTTTTGTGCTGCTGAGGGAACCTCACACCCTCAGCATATAATGTTGGCTGAAACCCTCAGGGCTCCTGCTGTTGCATGCCTCCAGCAAGGATAATATGAAAGTGAGAGAGCGTTCTGTATCTCCTGTGGATGGTTTACCGAAGGAATTGCGCAACAAAAATAATTGACGTGCAAAGTTTGTCTCTCGTGCTGGTTGTAAGGCTCCTCACTCAGATTGACTCTGAAATTGTGACTTTAATCACATCATGCCAATAATCCTGACAAAGGTTGCCAAGCACAGAGGGACACATAATATAGTTTAGCTGACTGATGACAAATTAAATCGTAAGTCACACACAGTGTGGTGATGCTGCCTTATGCCAAGACAAATGGGTTATATCCACTGCAATTATTGACTCCACTGAGAGCTGTCAAAGATATATGAACAGCTCAATAGTTTTTGTTGAAATAATAAGCCTTCATTATTATGCACTAAACTCCCACTGGAGCTGCCAAAACAGTTAGCCAGATGGACACTGGAGTGGTTTCTCTTATCAGATTTTGTTGCAAAGTTATAATCCTGGGACATGTTTCAGTTGCGCGCATATTGTGCCAGTTTCAAGGAAGTCAGTGGAATCAGTTTTGTCCAAATCGTAATGACTGTGGCATTCCTCCAAACCTCTCTGAACCTTGGAGGAGCTGTGGTACAAAACAGTGGACAGCCACCAAATATCACATTACCCCTCTACGCTTCTATCTCTGTGAAGTCTTTGGAAACTAGCCATAGAAGAGGTACTTAACCAGCAGAATCTTGGAAGAGTGGGAGGGAAAGTGTCTCTCCTCCTTTTTTGATTAATATTAAATCTCTCTAAGCGTGCAAGAATTCAAGTCATACCCTCACTATCCATGCCTTATAAATCTCTCTTTAAGTATGCATGCCAGGTTCCTTACCAATGCCCTATTTGCTCAGTGGCATCACTAATTGCTGGTAATGACTCGCTAACAGAATTTGTGCACATTTAGGAGTCAAATTACTATGTGACACCCAACACTCGTGCATGCTTTGACAGGGTCATCACACTTGAAGAGATACAGTCTCAAAAGATGAAACAGCACACAAGTCTGGGATCAATCCACATTACCTAAGCCATAATCGCCTGGATTGATTCTGCAGCAAAAAATTATCATACCTGAGGTATGGCTCAATTTGTTCAGCACAAATCGATGACACAAGTGGAGGGAGGGAGGGTCAGCGGGGACCACAGAGGTGGATCATGGCCCATAAGCGAGGAGATCAATAGGGGCTCGCTGGTCCTGGCTCAGTGTCCATAATGTGATGTGTACACAATCGATAGCTTCCCCCAAGCTGGCAGATGGGCCACTGGTGTGCAGCGGGTTATTTCTCTTCCCCACAGCATCTTAAGACCATCAAACTAAGGAATGATGGGTATGCAGACAGGAGATGAAGTAGTGTGTAACTGTGTGACCACAGGACCGTCACCGATGATGAGAGGATTTAGTGGGCCTATTGACTGCTGCCTGTGGGAACTACAAGTGGACAAGTAAAGGTGATTCTTGCCATTTCAAGTGTAGTGGTTGAGATGACATGTGGCTGTGAAGATGGATATCCAGAGAGGCCCAGAAGAGAGGCTCAAGAGAGCTCTGATCTCAGTGGCTCATGCATGTTTTCACACTTCACACTTCCTGCTCAGGTCTCCCAGAGGACCTAATATTACCTTGAAGTAGCTGTGGATGAAAATTGCAAGGGTGGATGTGGGCGTTGGTGGCTGAAGCACATTCGCTCCCTTGATGCACAAGAGATTTTCTCCTAAATTGCTGCCTACACTGTCGCTGGCACTATATTTTAAGCTGTCCCTTGAGGAATTAAGCCAGCTGGTTTTTTGTTTATGTGAGGACATTCACCAAGTGATTTATTTTTTCATGATGTGTTTTATAACATGCTCAGAGGTAAAGAACAAAGTAGGGGGGGAATCAGAGTATTGTATAAAAGTTAAAGTCATGTGACTTTCAGTAATTCTCTCTCTCCATCTGTCTTTCATCCCATTGTGAATCTCAAAGTGAAGCCGTCTCTCCCAGCACAGTCATGCTAAGCAGTCTTTGCAGTAGAATTGGTGAGGGGATAGTAAAAGAGCCAGAATAACCACGGACAACGAAAGCACGTGACACGTCACCTAATCATCAGACATTACCCTACCATCTAAGCCAATCAGGTGTCATGACCTGACTATGGCATCCTCAGGTTAAAACCTCAGGGAGAACAAAGATAGACATAGGAAGGAGAGAGAAAGGGCTTACGTACCTTAAAACATGTGTCATCAAATTTCTAAATGTCTGACTTATGACAGCTTCCATTTGGTCGCATTTCATTTTGCTGTTGATCTTCAAACTGAGCAATTTCTAGTCACAAGTGGCATAGCTACTTTCATATATTGCAGAGAAATCATGATAAAGTGTTGCTCTATGTCTTATCATCTCAGACAATACTGTAAGTTTGCGTGCGGACAGCTTGGTCAGCAGGTAGCATTGATTAGTTTATTGAAATGATCGGGGTACTAGTGACATTTTAATCCCTGTTGTCTACCTCTTTGAACTCCTGTTCAGCTCTTTGAACCGTTCAAAGAGAGATTCAAACGTGTCCAGTTCAGTGAAATATCTTGTCCTGTGTCCTGTCTCTGTTAGCTTTCCTCCACTGGGTCACTTCCAGGTCAGCTGGCCTTGCTGCGCTCGTTTCCGTCTTTTAATCCACCACTCACGGCATTTTATGCTATACTTAATGCCACCACGCATGCAAGTCAGGGGCAAAGAAGACTGAGTCCAACTAATTGATCTTCATAACTACTCCCACTCAAATTACAGTAGGTTAATGCAAGTCACCTCGGGATTGCTCATCCTCACGCTCAAATGCCATTTGCTGGTGTCCATGAGCAAAGGGTGCATGGGCGTGTAAGAAGGCGAGATCACATGGGTGTGGGTCAGTGAAAACATGAATCACTTTCTCTCTCTGTCTGCGAGCGTGAGTTTGCTTGTGCGCGTGCTGTTCATAGTGCAGTTTCAAAGGGCTCGCTTGCTCCAAAGTGTGGAAGAGTGGAAGATTAACGGTCTCCTCTGAGGTAGTTAATGTGAATCTAAATAAAAAATAGTAGACCTCTAAATAATGAGCGACCTTTTTCCTGTATTTTCATAAACCATATTTATTCTTGTACTGTGTCTGAAAAATCTGCTAAGTAAGTGAACGCCAGTAAGCCTGTAAACTGTGCAAAATCATTATCTCGTGCTGTAATCTACTCTTCTACCTTTGGAGCTGACTTGGCGCCAAGGTGTTCTGCAACAGCAACCCAAGCAAAGGTCCTCTGATCAAGAGGCTTGCCAAAAGGTTCAGGGGTATGGAAATCTGCAATCTGCGTCCTTACTGTGACTCCACAGTCTGTCAGCTCGGTGCCAGGCCATGCCCAGGTTGCCTCATTTAGCTGCTAATAGGTTTAACCTAATCAGCACCAGCATTTAGTTGTAACACTTCCTCTGCTGAGCCATGACACCCTCTTGCCTCTATTATGCTTTCTGTGTCTATCCTTTTTTCTTAGAGAAGTGATTTCCTTTCTTTAAAGACATTTTCATACATTCACTTTTGCCTACTACAGGCCGTGTCAGTGTCAGCAGTAGCCATTTTTTGATATTCACTAATACGTGATATTTGCTAAATTAGGGAAGCCTCACGGGAGATGCAGTGACTTTCTCCGGACTGCACTGTGTATATTTACATATATATTTATGTAAGATAATCAGTGCGTTCTGCAACTTCATGCCGTTAGTGATTAGTATTCGGGGTGTCTTGTTTCCCTATCTTGACTCAGACTCTTTGATCATTGTTCATTAGATTTTAATAGGTTTTATATTGCTCAGGTCATAGAGGACTTCACACAAAATAATGCAAATTCCATGAACTGGATTTCAGATGACTGTGGAGGATATGCTGCAGTATTGTAGAGTGTCGGACAGAGACGTGCGTGGGTTGAGATGCTGGGCTGGGCGGAGTTGAGCTGTGGAAAAGGGACATAAACTAATCCCAGCAGCATTGTAAGGAGTTATGTCTCTGGTTCTGGTGCAAGGCAGAGACTTTTAAACGTTCAGAAAATATTCAGAAAATATGGAGAGGAACTGTAGAAGAAGAGAAAAGGGACGAATGATGAGCGATTTCACCATACCAACAAGGCGCACATACTCATCACATCACATGAAGCCATCAAACATACACTTACACTCACCATGTACTGCTAACACGATGTCATTTTATAAACTCACTCAGAACATCTAGGGCCAGATTGATTCTATCGAGGTCAATAAATCCTGGTGAAGGTAAAGAGCTGCAGTTGAAACGCAGTCTCGTGCTGCACAGACCTCAGAGGAATATGCAGGATGTTCTTATCCATCCCTGAGCAGAAGGCACAGGAAAAGATATCAAAGCTTTAGATTTCCATTGCAGATTTCACATGAACACACAGTTGTTTTCAAAAACTTGTTTTCAATTGCTTTTTTGTTTTTACTGGAAAAAGATTTTAAGACAGACAGAGGGAGTTTTAGAGTGTTGCCAACAGGTGGAGCCAAAATCCTTTTATCTGTTGTCGATGGGATCTCACACACACAAACTCACTCCAAAATGTTTTCCAAAATAGATGTCTGGCCTAGTTATTTTCCATTATTTACATATTCTCCTCATTTAACAATCCATCCTGCAATGCCGCATTCATTCAAAGATTTAACCACTCATTTGGTGCCTCTATTGTCATTGTACATGGCCATGCAACTGCCCCTTTGTCCCTATAAACAATCCTGTGACATGCTTTATATTGCTAATATGCATAAGAACATGCCTATAGTACATTTTAAGCAAAGACAGAGACTCCATTAGATTCATGTAATGTAAACTCCACACAGTCCTGCATTTATTTATGTATTTATCTTCTTCTGTCCCTACAGCTATGATTATTCCCAGTGTATCCTATAGCTGAGACAAACAACTGAGTCATAATACATTGATTGAGAGAGACAAATGGATATTGACTGGGCAACACAAGATCTATATCTTGAGTCAACATTTTATGGCTCATGCATTTGTAGTGTGTATTTATATCATTCCTGAATATTTGTCTTCTTTCTCTGTCTTTTAATGATGACAATAAAAGTCACAATCTTTTTCACATTGAATTTTCTGGAATAATATTTGTATTCCTCCCTGTGCTCTCCTTTCAGATTCTAGCCATCATCTCAATCCTGTTCATCGTCCTCTCCACCATCGCTCTGTCTCTCAACACCTTACCAGAGCTCCAGGTCATAGACGAGTTCGGCCAGGCCAACGACAACCCCCAGCTGGCCCACGTGGAGGCCGTGTGTATTGCCTGGTTCACCATGGAGTACCTCCTTCGCTTCCTCTCCTCTCCTAATAAGTGGAAGTTCTTCAAAGGCCCGCTGAATGTCATTGACTTGCTGGCCATTCTGCCCTACTATGTCACCATCTTCCTAACTGAGTCCAACAAGAGCGTGCTGCAGTTCCAGAATGTGCGCCGCGTGGTGCAGATATTCAGGATCATGAGAATATTGAGGATCCTGAAGTTGGCCAGGCACTCCACAGGGCTCCAGTCTCTAGGGTTTACTTTGAGAAGGAGCTACAATGAACTGGGGCTGCTTATTTTATTTCTTGCCATGGGCATCATGATATTTTCCAGCTTGGTGTTCTTTGCTGAGAAAGATGAAGATGCTACCAAATTCACGAGTATCCCTGCCTCATTCTGGTGGGCAACCATTACGATGACTACAGTGGGCTATGGGGACATTTACCCACAGACTTTACTTGGAAAAATCGTGGGTGGGCTCTGCTGCATTGCAGGAGTGCTGGTCATTGCCCTACCCATCCCCATTATTGTCAACAACTTCTCTGAGTTCTACAAGGAGCAGAAGAGGCAGGAGAAGGCCATCAAGAGGAGGGAGGCACTGGAGAGAGCCAAGAGAAATGGTAGCATTGTGTCAATGAATCTAAAAGATGCCTTTGCCCGCAGTATGGAACTGATGGATGTAGTAGTAGAGAAAGAAGGGGACAAATCGTCCTTGGACAACCACCTGTTGCCTACCCGCTGGGGCAGCTCAACCAGGCACGCCACCTCAGAGTCTGACCTGAATAAAAGAAACCCAGAGTCTCTGCTGCAGACCTCCCCTCATCGTATAAGCATCACCACCACTGGAAGTCCCCAGCGGACAAACAGGACCCCGCAGCACCTTAATGCGCAGAAACTGGAGGAGATGTACAACCAGATGACCAAGTCACAGTCCTTCACTAACCTCAACACTACAAGCTCCATGAGCACTCTGAGCACAACTATGACCGGCCCTTTCTCACCTAAGAAATCTCACAGCCCTGAATTTGCATTAAAAGAGGAAGTAGAGCTGGAGATGAAGGAGGTCCAACCCTCCTCACCGGATAACATTGCAAGCTGCTCAGCAGACTTTAGACAACGAGGCTCCGACTTAGACGAGGAAGAAGCAGGGCACTGTCAATTCAGACACCCCAGGGCACCACCCCTTCTTGATCTTAGCCAACCGAGGGCCAGCGACGACCACGGCTCTCCTGGCGTCATACCCAAAGATGGCCTCTACGAATCCGTCAACCCAGGTGACGGATCAGAGCTCCACATAGAGGAAGGGGAGAGCTTTAACAGTGCTGTGGAGAATATCCAGAGCTCTCCAAGAGGGAATAACCCTCTTAAAATAAAGGGGTTGAAGGTCAACTTGACCAAAACCTCTGCCGAAGGCCCGCTAACACCGCCCAGCACTACCTCTCCTGGAGATATCAGCTCCAGCATCCTGGAAGACGAGTCCCCAGAGGGAGAGACTTCACCACTCATCCCCAGTTCTGAGGAGCTGCTCCCAGGCACGGAGGAGGACAACTGCCCGCTGTCCCCTAAGAGGCTGGTGGTAGACACCCCACCCGGTGATGAAGATCAATCCACAGAGAACCACGAGGAGAAGCATCTGATGGAGGTGGCGGGCGCAGCAGCGGTCGCACCCTTGTCACCCAAGACTGCAGCACAAAATTGCACCCAAGGTGTGGTTGGAGCAGGGGAGGAAGCCAAGGCTGACAGCAACCAAAGTGGACACAAAGTAGAGAACCACATGTTTACATCCGATATCCACCTGATACCCGGGGACGGCAGCCTCTCTCCAACCTGTGAAACCAGCATGTGACTGTCGGAGAAGCTCTGAGGGACAATAGCCCAAACTGCAACCTCAGCCTGATACGTGGGAGGGCAGGAAGAAAAGACAAGGGTCGAGTTGGAGGGACAGATATTTTTGCATGGCATGACAAGTTCCTTTTACTTGTGTTGTTGTGTATTGCTGAAAAAGAAACTGCAGCGTTTCATGCAGATTTGAGATTGACTTTGAGAACGAGAAGGACAAACAGTGGGTTCAAAGAGGAGGCTCTTGAAAAACAGAGGGAATACATCAACTTATGTAGACACTTTGGTCCTCCTGATGTACATAATGACACTCTCCTTTTTCTAGCAAAGGGAGGAAATGCACAGACGGACTTATCTGTAAAAAGCATGCATTTAAAAAAGACAGATATTTTACGGTGCTTAGTATGCTGAAAGTGCTCCACTGTAAATACTAGGACAACTAAGGCAATGACAATGCACAGGACGGTAAAGGAAAACTGTCACCGAAGGTACAAATATTATGAAATGTGAAATGGGAGGGGTGGGGAGTTGAATTGAGAGCCCTCAGACTGGGTTTTGCATCGTAGCGACCTATAAAAAAACATATCATTACCTTTTGTGGAAATGCAAAGTGTTCCCATGACGACCCTGTAATGTTTTTTCATGTGAAAAACGGTGTATGAAACTGTAACGTCGACATTATTGCTTTTGGTTTGCGTAACGACTGTTGACCTTTCAGTCGAGCGTCAAAAGAAGTACAAAAACACATTTATTCCTCTAAATACACCTGTAGTTGCCAAATGCGTACGTAAGGACAGGAACTATCAGGTACTGCCGCTACTGAACATATTCATCATGCGGTTTCAGAAGTCAGGACGAGGTTTAAGAGGCTTTATTCCTCGTTCAGCCTTTCGATTCCATCCAAATCACAAAAAATAAATCTCATGTAATCTCCGACTTCAGATATATACATCTAAACATAGTTTTAAGGATAAAATATAAAATAAATAGGTTTAGATTGGTTGCAGAAAATTTCAACAGTAGGTAAGTGAGATTCCATAAAACCGAGTTAAGACTATTTATTCATTCAGCACAGTAGATCTGGTCACCTGGCTTTACATTATCTATTTTAGCAATTTGAAACGGATAGACTACCATAAAAGATGACAATATTTCCTCGTGATGTTAATGGACCAAATCGAGCACACTGACAGGCTTTCATCTATCTCAGCTGCATAGTAACATAAACGGTAATAACATGTATAATGACAGTAGTTATGGGTTTATTTTTGTTTTCCTTATGGTTTGTTTACCTGCATTGTGTTCATTATCCTCTCCTCGGCGCCCCGATGTCATTGTTGACATTTGTTCCATACTACTGCAAGTTTATCCGATCCTGCTGATAAGTTTAAGGCATCTTTTTTGTTTTGTTTTTTGTATATCCGTAGTGTCTTGGACTGTAATTTATTGTGTTTTATTGTGAACAAAACTATTTTCAGTCAAACTTAAACCCAAAGGAGTTTTTCTTTGTCTTTTTTTTTTCTCATCCTCTTTCTCGCTTTTTGTTTTACACTGACTGAAAATATCCGTTATCTGTATGTTGCCTTTGATTCCGATTTTATTGCTGGAATACTTGTTTATTGTTTCAGCATGACACTTGGCGGAGTGTGCTAGCTGCGTGTCTGCGAAAAGCCACACAAACCAGAATGGCACTGACAGGAAGTATGTGGGTGAATAATCTGTTGCTTGTTTTATTGTTTTCTTTCTTTTTTCTTATTATCATCATGTCGTTTTGTTCTCACAGAGAGGTGTGGAATGTGCAATACCGCATACTGCAATCTATGCAGGCCAAGAATTGTGGCACTTTATTTTCTGTCAATGGGATTTGTAAGTGTACAGGCAGAAATAACTTGTATTTTTCAAATGTTATATCTTTAGCAAAACAGTATTACAACTACCAGAATCTCACAAACAATGCAAATGAGAATTTGACTTTTGCTTTTTCACATTATATGGCTGGCTTATACTGTCAAGCACCTTAATGCCAGATATCAATGGACCTCAAATTTAAGTATCTGTGGGAATAGGGATCCAAATTGACCACTTTTGGCCTTTTATATTGCTGTTAGACAAATGTCTTTGGAAGATATTAAGATTATCTCATTATTTCAAAGGCCACACACAAAGGATTTTATGTTTTTTGTGAATTAACGTTGAGAATGATTCTATTTTTTCTAAACCAAAATGGAGCTCGACCACAATTTCCTGCCATATGGTGGTTGAAATGATTTGTGCCTTTTCATAACACTGCTTGTTTATGAGAAGGTAGCAAGTCATTTTGCTTTGTTCATATAGCACTGTACAGAAAATTCTAATTTTATAGGAGAAATCAGGTCTTTATGTAATAGATACAAGTAATGTTATTGAGTTCTCAGGTTTTCTATAACTCTCTGATGTTCCAATTGGATAGATTCTCTGTTTATTCTTTAACAGCTAATGTCAACTAGTTACTTGTGTACTTTTTGAAAGGCGATGTTGTCAAAACCACGTCGACGTCTTGGCTCCTGGAGTCGGGGGCGGCGATATTTCACCCTCCTCCTGGGTAATCTGTGTACCACATTCAGTGTTCACCCCCATCAGTCTTGAGCGAGGCAGGAAGGAGCACAGACAGAAGGACACGCGTTAAGATACAGAGGTACAGACCGAAGGGAAGCGGTGCGTCTAACTGACCACAGACCCAGATCCCTAAACTGACACATATGAATATTTTCACTGCTGACACCATTGAGCGCTCCGATCCCTGCAGCTTCAGAGGCTCTAGCCCCGCGGCATGGCCTTAGGGACAGTGATCAGCGGGTAAAAAGAAGGCTGGGAGATTTAAGAGGAGAGGTGAAATGGAGTCCTCCCAAATGGTAACATCACATCAGTGATCGGTTATGGTCCATATTTGGTTTTGTCTGTATACATACTGTATGCCCAGACCAACGTAATTTAACTCAGCAATCAGAGATTGACGTGAGAGCTCATGGAATTATCTTTCATATGAAATTATTGATCCCTCATTGGAAACTCAGATTCTTTGGTAACCTCCAAAGTAAAATGCAGAGTCAGTGGTGGTGGTTTTGGTGGTGGTTGTTGTTTGGGGTTTTCATTTGTCTTCTTTTTCTTTAAAAAGGAAGGTTAGATGATAACCTTTTTGTTAAAGCTCTTTTGTTCTGTACCCGTACATTCAATTTAACGTTTTTTCCTTCATCCCTCGTTTGTAGTAACCACGGCTCTGTGTTAGCCTTGCGTAATCCTTCACTTTGACAGGAAGAGTAGCGAAACAAGGGATCTGGATTGATCAGCTATATTCCCTTGGAATGATGTTTGTGTGGATACTGAATGACTTCTGTGAGCTGACAGCAAATGGACTGTGCTCTGTCTTACAATGTCACAATGGCATTTTCACCTGTGATACTGTACAGAGGAGAAAGGTTGTGTCTTTATTTTCTCTGAGAGAATGGGTATTGTCCATGTCACTCATGCGTGCTTACCAAACCTTGCTCCCTGAAATGCATAAAGCATTGTTTCTTCTTATTTCTCTGTGTATTCTGCCTCTTACATGTATTGTTTTTGATTTGTTTTTCTTTTCAGCTTTGGAGAACATTATCGTTAGACACCTTCTGAGCTACAGACTGTTTCTGTACAAAGCAACATCTTTGTATGCATGTAGTAGTCTGAACAATTACGTGACCACAGAACACTTTGTTACGGTACATGTATGTCAACATTTCTTGTAGAGCATTGTTCCTCATTACGTCTATTAGCATATGCAGAATAACAAATAAATGTATATATATAACTCATGTTTGGTTGTCTGGTGTTGTCTGCTCTGCAAATGAGTGCTGTTTATGGGACACATCTGTTTTTTTCTGGATGGATGTTTTTGCATATTAAGGATCATTACATAACATCATAGAAATATATGGGTTTTTAAACTAATATTGCATTTACAGCAGAAAGCTTGGCAAAGTTGTTTTGATAAATTATTTATCACTGGAGGGAAACATATTCCATTCCATTAGATGCAATTAATGGATCTGCACATTTCTGTAGTGTACTGCCTCCAAACAGTGATACTAAACATGAACGGTGCCCCCAAACCTCAGAGAAGCCCTGGCATGTCTGGTCTTTAAAAAGAAAAAAGTGGAGGAACCCATACACTGTAAAAGGAGGTTAAGAGGTTAATGTTGGCCTATTATCACTGTATTTATTATCACATGGGTCTAGAATGAGAGTATCTGTTACATCCATTGTGTCACAGAGGAATAGAAATTACAGTATTTATGACATAACTGGTTTCAATACATAATAGTTGAATTAGGATGTCTGCATATCTTTTGCTTAATGTTCAAAAGTAATAAAAGACTAAAGTTGAAAGCAATGCCTGAATGAAAGTCAGAATATTCATGTCTTTTCTTTCGTTTTGTATGTGGATTTCTATTGTCACCAGGGACATTTATAATCTGGATTTAAGTCAAATGAACATGTTTAAGTTTTTAATTTTGTGGCAGTATTGTCACCTCAAAGCCATAGTATGTGACTTTTCGGTTGTATCTTTGCAAATGGCATAGTATAATAAACAAATGTATCTCATTTGATGGACTGGCTGCCTGGAAAAACGTTATTCCTAGACTCAGTGTGTTGTTTACATACACACATTTCACTGCAATGCAGTCCAATACAATAACGCACAGTCCAAACCAAACAGACAAAGATGAAAATGAAGTTTACATTAATTTGTATGAAATTGGCATTTGCAGCTCCGCCTCCCAAACGCCAGAGGGCGCCGGAGGCTGTCAAGGGGCACCAAACTAACACAAAACACCAAAGCGCGCGGAAATCAAACAACTTCCGAAGACGAAGAAGAAGAAGGAGGCTAAGAGGAAGAAGAAGAACCAAACCGCAAATAGAAAAATGGGTCCTGAAGTTAATAGTAAAAGCTCTACAGATGCAAGTGTCCATTTTTCCCACGTTACCACTGTTGCTACCGGCTGGACGCTGGATTTTATGTTCGTATGTCTGTGTCGGCATTTTAAGGACGGTAAACTTGAGGAATTCAATGAGACGCTGTCGACTTTGCAGGGTAAGTTATTCACAGCGAGCTCATCGTTAGCACAGTTAGCCCAGCGTTAACTAGTTACTTGAATTATCCAGGCGGCATCGCTGCCAGCTGGAATGAAGCTCAATTATTGGCGCGCAGTAATTGACGAAACAGAAACGGCCTCGTAAAATATAACCGCAGTGAGACAAAACGGACATGTGATGCGATTAGCAACCAAAAGCCGAAGTTCGAGCTCACAGCGACGCCATAATGTTGTTAAATTCAAGTTTCCTTGAGCTGGCAACTTTGTCAGTTAATGCACTAACCTTCCACAAGCAGCCCTAAAGAATATATCTAAATAAAAAATTAAAAAAAGGCAATATAAGGCCATTTATATTAACCCTCAGGCATCACTATGGGCATTTTTGTCCATTTTTCGTAACAAAGTCTCTGTGTTGACATATTTTGGAATGTAAATGTTTTTAGTAGATCAATAGAACACTGTGAAACAAATGTACTACCCTCTTGAGTCATGAAGGACGAAAATGTGCACTTCTTAAAAACCTGACAGATAATTTGTTTCTACTTTTTTAGCATAAATCTCATAAACAACTTCAGCCCTGTTCAAAACTACCGAACATTCAATCATTTTGAGGGTTTTATTTATATATATATATATATATAATGTGTGCGTGTGTGTGAGGTTTTTAATAGCAGTTTTTGGAAGTGGACATTTGTTTCCTTAACGACTCAAGAGGGTAGTACATTTTAAATCTGATACTACACAAAAACTAATAGTCAATATTTTGGCTAATGCTTATATAGAAAATATGTCATTTATTGTGTTTTTTTTAATAAACAACAGTGACATAAAGTAATCAAACTGGCATTTAAGGGGTTAAAATCATAAAATAATAATGACTCAAGAGGGTAGTAAATTAAAGTGATGCCTGAGGGTTAAGGAAGCTATAGGACACCTCACAGCAATAACATAACTGTATGCATAATCATGCGCCATATCAGTAATGTTGAGGGGACACAGTTACTTTAATGTTACTACATTGGACACACGGTGGTTGTGTGTTTGTCATGTTTCATGAATTTGTTTTGCTCTTTAGCCGTTTCTCAGAGTCCATCACTGACCGGAGACGTCCACTATGAGAAAATCATGATATCTGCTTTACTTGCCAGAGTCATGCACGGAAAGCAGTTGGGTGAGTTGCCTGCTGTCCGAATGGGGAATCTTCTGCGAGACTCCCACACAGCTTATGAGTATAAAGCCATTTGCTAGTCAAACATTCATGTAATACATACAAAAGCCTTAAGCCACTCGAGTAAATGGCTTATAGAAAATAATTTGTATGATCAAAAAGTGTGTACAGTTAATGTCCAAAGATGTTTACCAGAAATGAATCCCAGCTGATATTAAAGCTTGTGTGAAACCGTGTAGATATTTGGATGAGCTAGTTTGTTTATAAGAACTGTAATATCAGAAAAGGCTAAAATTAAAATGTACCCTGTACACAAAAACACTCACTGTAATACACTGTTTCCCCCCCAGATGTCGTGTTTGAAGAGGATGACTGTGTGATGCCTCTGATGTCTGCTGCTAAAATATGGTTGAACCTAGAGGAATCTGTGGCAGACAAGATGTTGTTCAAAAACATTACCATCCTTTTGCTAGTCCAGGTGATTTTGGGGGTTGTACGAACATGGCTTTAAATGATGTCAAAGGAATTCTGGAGAACGCTACAGTCTGCTTTGCGAAGTAACTGATTAATTTGTCTTGTTCCTAGTCGGTGGCTGTGTGCTTGGAGAAAGGCCAAAGAGCTTCTGCCTCTTCTGCCCTCAAGTGGTTTAAGAATAACCAACAATTCCCACAGGTCTGTATCTCCGTTAGCACAGAGTCGATACTGGAACATTTGGCGGCCTAGACTGGTTGATTTTAATGCCTAGGAAGTAATTTTTTTTTTTTCTCCAACAGAACTTGGGAGCGAAGCTGTCGGCAATAGTGGCGCAGAATGAAACTTGCCACCCGTTCCTCCTGAGCTTCAACTTCAGCTGCCTGCTGGAGTCAATACAGTCTTTCTTGGATGCCTACTTGGAGAAGAATCCCTCTGACTACCTTCTCAAGGTACAGGACCTGATCTACGTATTCCATGTTTAAACTAGTACATAACACATGTAGACCAGCTTGACAATAGGCTGAATTCAGCTCTACATTTCCTAGAACAAGAGTTTACACAGTGATTGACAAGTTCTGTTCAGTGTAGTATAGCATGACCTTTAAATATGCAATAGTGTTCCCAGATAGGATTTATATGACTAATGCCAATGTAAAAAATGATCAGTCCCCTCCTTGTGCACAAATATAGTTTAGAGTGGTGCTATATTTGATGCTTGAAAAGTCAATATTCATGGCAGCATATCATTAAGTTGAAGTTATCATCATGTTTTTTGCAGCTCAGATGTTTGTGAGGTGGAGGGTTCCTTCAGTTCCATTTGATTTGATTGGCAAATACACAAAGTTTGCAGCTAACGGCAAGGTTTGACAAATTGTTTTTTTGATTTTGTGCACTGCCCTGTTCAGTTGAGCTCTTGTCCTCCTGAAGGTGCTCATGTGGTATTATCAGTCATAGCTAATTGACAATTTGTCATCAAAATTAGTTGGTAGGGTAAGCCGCTACACTCTGCGTCAAAGAGACAAGAGGCTGCTGACATGATGGGCCTCATTAGTTTTGCTCAGACTTTATAGTAACATGTAAACCTGAAAGTAAATTGTTTTGGAAGAGAATGCATGCATGTGTGTGTTTGTCTGCCTGTCTATCAGGCAGCCGCAAAGATGGTCCAGTCTTCACAGAACACGGAGGGTCTGGGTGATGTGTTGACACATGACGACAAAACAAAGGATAGAAAGTAGGGAAAAACATTTTAACACCCTGTTATATTCATTGACATTTAGTCACGATCATTTCTGTATTGACTAATATACTGTACATTTTTGTCCCACTGTTGTACTTCCACAGAACAAGACGGAGATTACTGTCAACTAAAATAACTGATGTATGGAAACCTGATACATGCAAGAAGCCTTTTGTGTCACTGAGAAGAATGTCTAAGAGTGGTAAGTTTTATTTTCAACCTTTTCTATAAAATAGAGAAATACATTCATCACAGCACATTATATTTCATACATACTTGTGAGCAAAAGGTAAAGAGAATGTTATACCTCTCCCCAATCAGAGATATGTCAGCTGGTATCTGAGAAGTCGGCAGACACCTCGAGGATCCCCAAAAAAAGAAAGCTACATAAGGTAAATTGGTCCACACAAGTCATTACACCAAATCACTGAAATTCTACTTTTAATGAAGGTCAAATTTATGTTTTACTGTGTGTAGAAATGGACATCCCAGTTGGACAAATATCTCAAGGATGGCGTGAGACAACACGGCCAGGGGAAGTGGGCTCGCATATTGATGGATTATGACTTTGAAGGACGCAGCGGCACCATGCTCAAAGATCGATGGAGAGTTCTGATGCGGGCAGATAAAGTTGGTTGAAAGGGGAGTAATGATGTATGGACCAAATAAATTATTTCCAGCTGAAGATGCTGTTCATTTGTTGTATTGTGCTGAGAGAGACACACAGACTTGTTACAATGAAGACATGCAAAATCTTACAACCGTCTTTACAAGATATGCTTGTTGTATTGGGGCATCTGATGTCAGACCGCAGCACCTGTGAAGCCACCACCACCTCAGAGCATCTGTCTGTGCTGCTTTGTTTGGCTCAGATGAAGACAAAGCTGTGCTGGGGTGGACAGTTGCACTGCTTGGTTTTCTGGATTTTCTTCCATGTTCCTCTGCACTGATCGTTTCCCACCGCCTGCCAGTTCAGCACAGCTTCTCTGCAAAACACAGAGCCAAAAATGCTTTGTTGGATCACGCTCAGAGTTATAATTGCTTTTACTATATTCTAAATGTTCAATGAATTTGGGGTTGATAAAATGGCAAAACTAATACAACAAGACATTGATGCAAGATGCTGTCTTAGGATCAGGTTTATACATATGTGCTACCATCAACAACAGCACTAACAGAACACATGCAAAAGTTCATGACTTCATACTTGTCCAATTCCTGACCGTCTCCTTGGCAGCTGCCACTATTGTTTCGCAAGGCAGGAGGTTCACATGCCACACACACTTTGAAGCCTTGTGTTATGTAGCGCGTCCAGTGTGTGTGTGGCCGGCTCGCCGCTGTACAGTGGGGCGTCCGGGACTCCAGGGTGAACTCCACGCAGAACCTGAGGACAGTCGGCGCACGGTCAGTCACTCCTCACATATTGGGACCAATGAATCAAGATAGAAAATAAACAATGTGCACAATATAAGAACATCACCCAGTTTGTGACAGGTATAGGGATAATTTGCATCATCGGTGCACTAAAACAAGTGTGTAACTGTAGTCTATGTTAACAATTTATCCAATGGTGCACTCTAAATTGCACACAATAACTCACCTACTGTCAGCTACACCTTTTGTCTATGTACTTATAGTGAGTATTTCATTTCAAAGCATTGTGAGCAGTCTGTACACAGACGTCCAGGTGAGCAAACACCTGCCGGTGGCTCACGCAAGATGGACAAAAAGATCAACCGTTTTTTTTCTTCAAATGCTTTTGGGTTAAACGACATAATGCCAAGATGACGTTAACCCCTGGCAGCATTTGTGAACTTTTCAACTCTTGAATTTAAACAAACCTGACATAGTGTGCAGTTTCAGAGTAATTACTGAGGCGTTATAGGTTGCATAATGATATGAAACCTACCCAGGGTCCAGGGGGTTTCCGTAGCTGTCATGCTTGGGCCTCCCCTTGCCAAACTCCATGCTGGTGATGAATGCAGGACCTGAGAAGACAAACCAATCTTTCTATTGGTGTATTCAGGTTTAGCCCATTTAAGGTGCAAACTCTAAAACTTTTCTTAACTTTACAAACAGGTTAAACCAGGGAAAATGCTTGTGCATTTGCAGATATATTAAAATGAGGGAATGCTCATAAATTTGTATACCCGAGTTGAGTCCACATTGGCCACCCTGGTGGTCTCTGTACTCCCTGCAGCCGCCTCGTTCCTGCAGGCTGGGACAAGGCTCTCCGCCGTTACTGGGCTGCTGCTGTATTTGGCGGGCGCGGACTCGGACCGAGAGCTGGCAGGGCTTGGCGCAGCCGCTCCAAAGGGTCCAGTCGCTCACAGTGCAGTCCTGAACTGGATGTTGGCACCCGTGTTGTGGGAGAGAGAGAGAGATTATTACAGGATGGAGACGTTGGACCCAACACTAACCCCAACTGTTCCGTCACAGGGCAATAATCAGACCGCCAAGTAACCCAGGCAGCACTGCGCCTAGCCTCATTTCAGTGGACTGGCCCACATAATGGAATTAGTAGAAATATTTGAAGAATGTGATTCTTTCAATCAGCTGTAGCAATTACACTTCCAGCCAAGCGTCCCTAGTAGGTGTTACGGTCCAGTAGTCGCTAAATCTGCGTGCTTACTGCATCAAAGGTTGCTCATCAACCACAGAGAGCAAGTGAAAATTCGTGATCAAATAGGTTGCTCACTTGGCATGCTCTCAAACTACTTGTAACAGAACAGGAAACACGAAATCTACAAGCCGCAATCAATGCTTCATTGACCTACGGTTATTTCCTGGATGTTTTTGCTCCATTACACCTTTTCAGTGGAGAACTGTGATGTACAGTCTGCAATGTGAACTCAATGTTGCGTAAGGAAAGCAAACACAGAAGGTGAAGAACACAGAACAAGCCGTGCATGAGCGTTAGACGGGACTTTACAACTGGGAAGATAATGTGCACAAACTATTTCACATGCCCTGGATGCACCTGGGACATATCCACCCTCTGCCAGTGCTGCGCTGTGCTATCAGAGACATGTGATAAGCAGCCCAGTAACAGCCAGGTACTGAAAACTACCCGTCTCCTCCAACTGCATCTTCTGTCCGATAGGCAGAGTCAGAAGATAATCTTTAGCGGGAGTCCAGGTTATCTCCCGCTGGCGGTCATATAGTCAAGGTGTGTGGAAAAAATAAATAAACAGTGCCTCCACTTATGATTCACTCGCACTCCATCCCTCCCTCACCTGGGCACTCCGTGAAGTAGTCGAAGCAGCAGTCCTTGGTTTTGACGCAGCCCTCGTCGCAGTAGCACGTCCCGTACACGCGGTCCATCCTCCAGTCAGTGGTCAGACAGCTCAAGTCTCTGCCCCGGCAGCATTTCCCCAAACAGCCCCCAGACACCAAGTGGTTCTTTCCCAGAGTCGAAACCACCAGCAGCAAACGGGCAAACTCCACAGCACATCCCATCGTGAAGGGGTCAGGCCAGACCCCTGAAGTCAAACACTAGCCTCTTAGTTGCCCCAATATATAATTCACCACTTATTTCTAAGCGTGGTCCTACTCTACGTCTGTCATTCTCGTGACAGGGAGAGGTTGGAATTCCTGTGTCCAGCCCCTCCGTTTGCCCCCCAGAAAAGGGTCTGCAGAGCAACCTACGGTACAGAACTCCCCATTCCAGCTCTGATCAGGCTCGCCTGTGTCTCATGTTGTGTCTGTCCCTCCCAGCTGAGCGCCTCCCTTCAGTCGGTCGCACAAGGGAGGAGACAAAGTGGGCAAGGGAGGGGTGAGCTTGGAGTGTACTTTACCTCCTGTTTCTGTTCTCTCTGTGTTGTTTACCCTTTTTCCTTCTTATCCTCCCCCTGCAGGATTACTGTGACCCTGGTGCCACCCTCTGCCACCCCAGGTCTCAACAGTCCTAAAAAGGAAGGCAGGAATGTGAGCAGCTGGCAGGTCTCCAGACAATTGGGCCCTGCTGAGCATTGTAAAGCCACCCTTTCCCCTTCACCTTGCTCCCTCGTTATCTTTCCGTCAGGGTACTGTAATCTACCAAAACCACTCCAGACATCATTTTCTCTGCTACGCTCTGCGCCGTTATGTGATATTTTATCTGGTTGATGACACTGGTAGCACCTCTGTCCTCACCCTACTGCATACAGGGAAGATGCAGTACTGATCAATTACAGAAGTCAGACTAATTTGCTATTCTGGACTAGTATCAAAAGTTGCTAAATTCGACAGGAGGTAGACAAGACTATACAACATTCAATGCCCACACAAGATGCAAAACTGTGAAACAATAAATTGTATTTTAGAAAACACAGAAATAAAATAATTAACTTGATTTAGCAAATCGGTTTGAAAAACATAAACCAATGGTCCAATTCCAAGTCGTATGAACTGTAAAGTCAAAGTCTGGGACAGGGAGTGAGTGATGCACCGGCTGGGGAAACGGTACCGGTCTGGTACCACAGTCGGTGGTGGTTTCATCCTGCAGGTCCCTGACTCTGGCTGCTCGCTTGTAGCTTCAGGGTTAGCTCGCCGTCAACTTCAGCTCGATTCCAGTTCAGCTTAACCAAGGCAAGAAAACCTGACCTGCAGTAATTGACACGGATTCATTAAGTCATTGTCTCTGGTGTTATGAGTTACCAGCACATCAAACACATATCACCAACTACATTATCATATGAAACACATTTCTGTATTAAATTAAGTTAACTTCAACTTAACATTTGCATCTATCAACCACTCCAACTTTCACAACAGTTATATTTTCTGCTCCGTTTCCTTCTAAAACATATTCAGCATATAACATGCTGCTTCAGTATGTACACGACCGTAGCTGTACTAGCTACAGATACACATTCAGCAATTAACTTTATTAATTCAACTCATTACTTTGTCACACAGCTTCACTTGTGTCAACTTTTACAGCAGTAGCCTCTGGACACCATCAATCACATGTCGCTAATTCAGGTTAGCTCTGGCCCCCGTTTCAAATGCACTCGCTAGCTTAGCCTAGCTCCTAGCATTCTGCTCTCTGCGTTGACTCACCAATTAGCGAATTCCTCCGCGTTACTCTGCGGTTTCCAATGAGCACGGCCTCTCACACACGCACAGCAACCGTTTACAACCGGACGTGGGTGGTTGCCGATCTACCTTTCAAGCGTTATAACGTCTATTCTTCTCAGTTTTGTCACTTAGCATTTTACCGCTCGGTAGCACACGGCGTCTGCGGCGTAGCCCCGCCTACCGAGGGGCGGACCTGCCTCCTGATTGACAGACGCGTTCCTCTCAGTTGCGCCTTTATGGCCTGGGATACGCGCTAATTGCAGCTGTGGGCGTGGCCTTCATTTATAACTGCTGACATGCGGCGCAGGCGAGCGGTACATTCATGTAACACTCGCTACATATCCAGTCATTGTGGAGAGGCACGTCTATGACAAGCTTAGCAAGGCAAGTGGTTTTATCGCATTAGGATGGGGGCTCATGCTGACACATGATTGATTAACAGGATGATTCGATTTGCTGCTCTGAGCGCAAATAAGACATGCTTATCCTTAACATTTTTATTCGGTAAAAGCTGGTAACCCTACTGTATATGCTCCTTTGCCCAATTTCTAGTCTTACATTCATGTGGTGCAAAAGCCCAATGTTCAAAAGGAAGTATTCCAGCAACTGATGAATCTTCATGCATATGAATTTTAGGATTTGACCAACAGCATTTTCCACCGTTATGTTTGCTCGGGGAGCCGGAATGTCGGAGGATGTTGTGAACTCAAGAGGGTCGGCTTTTATTTGAGCAGTTCCTCCTCCATCTCATGGGAAACAAACGAGGCCCCCGCAGGGAGCGTCAGCAGGGACGAGGCCTCCGTGTGCCCACTGCACAAGAAGGAGCAGATATTTGTAATAATCTGGGGGGGGGGGGGGGATCTGTGTTTGATTCCTCTTCTGGCCGTGGAGCAGGTGGGTCAAGCGACAGTAATAGCCTTCATCTTCACCATAATCAGCAGCAGCATCACTGAGGCGCATGTGTCTGAATCAGTGTATATTAAAGTTTGAGGGGCCTGAACCCAGACTGACCTCAGACGTAGTAGCTCTCCACTCTGCGTGTGACTGGTCTTTTTGATGTACAAACATCAAATATCACCTTGTCAAATGATAATCAACGATACCATTTATTTGTTATTATTTGATATACCTTCTTTAAAAGTGTAAACGGTGCCTGTTTCCAAACGGTGGATATCTAGTTTGTAAGTGTGTGAAAGACAATGGGGATACCCCAAACAGGTCACACATTTTCAGTGCTGATTTGATCTGTCCACTGATGCAAGACTTACAGCTGTTTGCTGTTGCTCCAGCATGTTGGAAGTACACATCAAAGCATGTGTGCTTTACCTCTGACAGGCCCCCGACCCTGGACGTCTTGGCCTTACTGTGCACTTGTCAAAGACAATCAGACTTCCCGCAACAATGCACCCTGCTTGGAGTTTTCTTAGTGTATCTGAGTAGAGCGGAAAGAAGATTGAGCCTGTAACTAAGTGCATTTATGGTCTTCAAACTCTGTCGCAGGCTGCACTAAGAGAGAATGATTGGATTTAGTTAGTGTACGTGCCACCGCTTCTTGTTCTGGGCGTCAAGGAGACGACAGCAGGGTGAGTCCTAGCTCCATCTCGCCTATGTGGGGAATGCAAACTGGCGGTCCCCATGGTAACCGCTGACCTGGGTTGCTATAATTTCAAAATCTTTGTTGACAAATGCCAGAATTCACCCTTAAATTCACCGTAAAGGCACGCTGATGATGTCACCTCCGACCATGATACATATATATGTATATAATAAAGTCTTGTAAGAAACAAAAATGCAATTACTTCAGCTCTCAACAATTTATCCATTTGGCTTATTGAGTTGTCACTTTTCTTCGCTTTCACGCAGATGTTCAAAGTCCAGGACATAACCCAAAATGTAACATCAATGCAAACATAACATGACCTCAAAAATACTTCACCTTAACCAAATATTTAATTAAAGAGCTACAAGAGAGTTGTGTCTCCCTGACGAGTACAGTCAGTTTCTGTATGATCATGAATGGAAGCCATTGTCCACTATCCTCTGAATTTACTGCCCAGCTGTCTCTGACTTCCTCCCTTCACATGTACGTCTGTACATTTGGGGTGTGTGTGTGTGTGTGTGGCTATTAGGGAATGTACACACATGACCTGTTTGTGTGTAACAGAGTTTCAGCACTTTGTGTGTGTCATCTGTAAGTGTGCAACTGCCCGGGAATCTTTAAGTCTTTGATTCTTGTGAATGAATGCTGTGCCTGGCTACACATGACACACGCAGGACGGCGCATGAGTCATTATTTAAAGAGTGGAGACGTTGGATGTTTGACTTGGCTTGTGTCATCAGAGCGCAGTATTCGGGTGGAGGTCGATCCCGGGAAGCAGATAGGTGGGGCTGAACAGGTGAATCCAGGGGAAAGATACTGACATTTTCCAAGCTAAGCCAAAGAATACAGAGAACTGTGTAAACAACAAATAACGTGTATGTTTGCATGTGTGTGCTCTGTACATCATGACCCTGAGTGAGCCTCAACACACTGCATCTATTTGATGAGCCGCCAATACATCCCACTAATGACGCTCCATTTATTACAGGTCGTTACTGATTGATAGCTTGTGGACGATAACGTGCTCCTCCAGGGCCCCCGGCGGCAGACAGGCCCGATGACACCCAGACAACAGCTCTGCGGGCTGGCTGGCCCTGGAGCGGCGCCAATGTAATGACAACAAAGACAGTGATACTGATGAAGATTTTTCTCCTGCCCGAACCTGACATCATCCCTGATAATCGTCCCCTCATCGGTCACCTGTCTTGGCATATCCTTCCGTACGCGTGTAAATCAATGCGGACATTAGCGGCGGGCAGATGAGGCCAGATGTGTGGGTGGGGGAATGGGACTGACCCGCCGCCTCGGAGAGAGAGGGCGCATCCATCACTGCGGAAAGGTCAGGCCCCTAAACGTGTGCGTGTGCTGCTCTGCCAAGGTCAAAACCCCGCTGAACGGGACGAAAAGCCTCAGTCGTGCTTTGACTTGCGTATTGCTGGAAAACATGTCAAATCTCTCACACCGGGCAATAACACATACTTTCGCGGTTTGGAATTTATGGTGGGAAATGCACAAAAACAAAAAAAAGACCTCCTCACCTGGCAGCTGTATCAACATGTATGCAAACATTCTTAAATGATAAGACAAAATTATCTTGTTTTTTTGTGGCTATCTTGAGGTTCTAGACGGAGAGCACAAGCAAAGAAACCTTAAGCCATAACACAATGCAACTCCACTGACACAGATTTGACATTGTTTTGGGCTCTGCTGTGTTTATGTGATGGCAAAGACTTAAGATTTGACCTCTGAAAGACACACACGGGTTCCTGTGGGAGCAGGAGTTCCCGTTGCTGCTCCATCATTTGTTTTTGATCCCCGCGTAACCATCTTTTTAGGATCCTGTAACAAGGTTCTTTAGAGCCCAAACTGTTTTCAGAGGCGAAAGAGTTTCTATAGTTGGCCTGGAGCTCGTTTATGTTAATTTTGTGGTAAATAGCAGGTTTGATGATGTGGGTGGGAAGCCTGCACTGCAGTGACTTTGGAAATCTCACATCCATCTGTATTAAATGTGTCAAGTAATGCTGTAGGGCTGCAGCTGACGATTCTTTTCATTATCCCGTTCATGTCGTGATATTCTTTTTTTGGATTCATTAATCAGCTGTTTGGTCTATAAAACATCAGAAAATAGTGAAATATGTCCATCGCAATCTTCTTAGAGCCCAAGGTGATGTTATCAAAGGTCCTGTTTTGCCTAAAACCAAAACATATTCAATTTATTACAACGTGGGAAAAGGAAAAGCAGCAAATCCTCACATTTGAGAAGCTGGAGCCCTAAACTTCCAACCAAAACAGTGAAATTACTGGCTGCAAAATCTAAACATTGAGCTGACAGACGCTGTAAAGCTTTGTTGAGCTGAGGGCAGCTGTAGAGCGGGGCTGATAATTCTCTGCGTCTCTATGAGAGACCCTTTTCACAGTACACATTACTCATTTGACCCATTGCTGGCGATGCACTGGCACACTAAGCTGCATCACCCACATCAATGCAGAAGGGAATAAACTGCTGGCTCTTTCCCTCTCACACTGACCCAAACATATGTAGGGCATTTTTGATTTGAGGAGTTGGCAAAGTTATAATTTGGCAGACGGGCTACGTTCTCTGATCCCCAGTGATAAGAGTCAGCTGGCACAAAATCAAGTCAGGTGACTTCAGTAACACAACCTGGCTTTTCTTCACTGTGATACAAGATCCTACATTTACTTACTATGTGACGCAATGATTTTGGTAGCAAATGTAAGCAAAAACCTTTCATTAATTATTTAAAAAACAAAACCTCATCTACTCCTGAACCAGCATGATGAAACAAAAAAAAAACCCAGCTTAACAATGCGTCAAAATTAACAAAGCATACTGCCCTCTTGGTCTGGCGCTGTGCTGGTTAAGAGTTCTGCGGAACCACAGTGAAATGATAAACCACTTGTGGGCAGGCCCCAGTACAGCTCTTATTAAAGACCTCATTGTTGGCTGTTTGTTCCAGGTCATTTTGTTTCACTACACTTGAAAGGGATGGTAAAAAGCCCTGCAAGAACAGGGAGACCCGGCCTCCGTCTGAGCGTAAGCACAGCCCCTTCGCTTAGCACGAATAAGGGGATGGCTCTGTGTTTCTAGGCCACTGTGTGGCCCTGAAATGCACACCTCTCCATCCACGGGGATGGAGCAAGGGAACACAAACAGAACCCGACATTTGGCAACCTCATCATTTGTATCTAACGGGGAGCTCCCTGAAATGAAACACAGTTAACCGCTGAGTTTCAAAGGGGCATAGAATCCTTTATCTTGCGCACACCCCGACGTCTCCATCCTCTCCGCTCTCACCTGTCTCCGCTTTGTTTAATCAAATGGAAATGTCAAGAATAAAAAATGAAACAAAAGCGTCGATCTTTCACTTGAAAGTCGTTCAGAGCCTTCACTCTGAATGATTTCAGTGAGAGACTGCAGACCTCTATCCCCCTTCAAGTGACAGCAAAGTGGCCATCTCGGCTCTGTTTCCCCATGCCCTTCAGTAGCCTACTGGGTAAAACAGATAACAGAAGATATGAATTAACACATCAGACACCAGTAGAACAACCAAAACAACCTCAGCTGGGACATATAAACTTATTCTTTTTTTTAAATTGTATTTATTGATTCTTTTGTCCTGCCAAGTGAAATATTGAGGACTTTGTGCTTTGAAACGATTCAGGCAAGGATGACGGTCAACGTGGCTAGCGAAAATAACAGTGTAAGATAATAGATTTTTAATTTTTAGCAGGTTTCAGGTGTGGTAACTTCTACTTTGCCTTTCAAATAAGCAAACCTTTGATCAAAATCAATATCATCTCACACACAATGCCTTTTTTGTTGTTTTCTTAATTTTTATGAGTCACAACCATGTCCTTTTCTTCTCCTGGTGTTTGCACAGTATTCCAGTTTTACTATCCACTGAATGTGGCTCCAGCTGTGCCAGTTAGCATCTGTAATACACGCTTGCGTGGCCGCAGGTGACTCTTTGCCCATTTGACTTTTGTTCCATACCGTATAATCAATCATCTACACAATGCATGTAATAAAACCTTTTCACTTGTTCCATGAATGGGTGAAGTAGAAAAAGTTGAGATAATGAGGTCAATCGCTGTGCAAATTGAATATAGCACATTTGAGACGAGCACACGATAGCCCTGGCTGCTGCATCATCAAATATTAATGAAGTCCTCATTTCTCTCTTAACAATATGACAATTGCTGTGACTGCTGTCTTTGTCAAACACAATGAACAAGACCATTCAGAGACACAAGCTGCCCCCCATGCAGCAGCAAAACAATGTGTTATGTGGGAAAGTACCACATTCTGGGATCTGGGGGAACAGTTTTGTATCTGTTTTGTAGATATGGAATGCAGATTATGTTTCATTGCAGTCTTTTAGGCATTCTGGTTACTGTGCTGGTCGACGTGCAGGGAAGGTGGGAAGCTCCCTGTATTAGTCTGTGCTCCCGTCGAAGCTATGGGACAAAACCCACGAGTCGCAAAGGGGAAGAAGTTCTTTTAACAAAGAGATTAACAATAACAAAAAATAAATTTATTTCATTTCAGGAAGACGTTTAACAAGGCACAATACTGGTTTTGCTAAACTATTTAAGTCACTACTATTTAATCGATGATACAGCAGAAATATGGCAATATTACATAACAGCCATTACAAGCCATTACAGAGGTAAAATGATCATCTTTTCATGCAGACGCTGAGTGGAAAACTACTGACAGCTGTGAGTCAGGATAGAAAATACTTAATAATATCCATCATCAGCATTTATCGTCGAAGCAAACGCTGCAATTTTCCACAGTAAATACTTTGTGTAATCACAAAGAGAGGAGCCGCGGTCAGGAATCCCAAAATGTGAGGATCAGCCATGTTAAGCAGGAAACTAGTATCGCTGAGGACAGACAGGCAGTTAAAACAAGCCACTGGTATGAACACGGTGCCCTCAATGTTTTATTCTGTTCAGAGGTCGTTGGCACAGACTCAAAGGTTTTGATCTTCAACCGGTGTGACTGGGAGGAAGGTGATTGTCAGGATGGAGGTTTCTTCGGTTTCCTCAATTTCTTGAGCCTTTCTTGCCTCACCGTGTCACCCTCCAAAGAGGACAGCTCAGATATCCTGTGGATGAAAGAGCGAGAGGATCCGACCATTGGGTCTGGATAGGACTGGCCTGTATGGCAAGAGGGAGGGGGAGCGACAGAGAGCGATGAATGGAAGGGGAAGACGAAGAAGAAAAGATATTAGGACAAGAAGTAAAATATGAGGGACATCTTCATGATGTTGGGTTGCAGCTCTGTTTGAACAATCCATATATTCTGCTGCTCCCTTTTATCTCCTCATTTTGAGGAGTATTGATTTAATAAGTTAAATCAAATAGGGATCAAGTCTTGGATATTTGGCTTTGCCTAATCGGTATGCTTCAAAAAAATAAAAAAGATGAATAAAAGAGAAAAGTGCCAGATTTGCACTTGAAATAAGCCCCCAGTCTCAACGCTCCCTTTCTCCGTATGACCCCTTTGACCCACTTTGTTACGATCCGTGCTTTTTGTTTCATATGAAGAAGGGCGATCCATAAAAAGAAAACCGACATGTTTGCTGCCAATAGATCTACATCGTAAACACCTGTAGCCTACGGGCTGAAGGTTGGCTCCTCCTTTTCGCTTGCTACACAGGCAGGGCGCTCTGACCTGACGTGTCAAGACCTCGACAAATAGCTGAGGACCCTCAAACCGTGTGCTCAAGTCTCTGCTTCGCAGTCAAAGCATCAAATCAACTCACTCTTTTGATTGTCTTTAACAGTCCATAGGTTGTGGGCTGGATAACTCGCCTTAGGCCTGCAGAACAGAAGGACAGCAGGAGAGGTCTGAGAGATAATTGAGAGAACTATTGATTGGCTTGGTCTGATTTAGTTTAAAAAGGCATAAATACCTGCTGAGCTTGCAGTTCTCAACTGAGAAGGTGTTTCTGCCATTGAGGACTAAAGTGGAGGGAAGGAGGATGGCTGGACTTGTATTCAGTTCATATCTTTCAGGGTAGCTGGAAGACAGAATTGAGGACGTTATAAAGATATGAAATAAAAGGCTGTCACTATAAACCTTTTGTATGTGTTGTCTTTCTGTCTCGGCATTGGATCAGTTTTCTCTGTATTTAGCTATTGCTATAGGTATGCGTGTTCTGCCAAATTTGATCAAAAGGCTTTTAAGTACATTGTGAAAGTGAAGGCAGCTTTCTGTCCATTTACAATAAGTGCCACCAAACTAAACGGTTCCCACAAATAGAGGACTAATAGTAATAAATGAGTTGTGATGTCATTATTGTGCAAAACAATAATGATTCAACTTTAGCTGTACTCATGCCGCCAGAATATTAAACACCAAAAGCAATCAGCTTGAAACCTTCTGTTTGTGACAGATAAATTACGTGTGTCAAAATATTAATTGTATCTGGCTGCTTTTAATCTCATATTCTTGCCATATATGAGACAGGGTCTCAGTCTAATTACAGCAATCTGTGCAGCTGTCTCCAGAAATATGCTATGAAGAGTAGAGCCACAACTGCCAGACTGAGTGACATTAAACCTCTGGTTACCCCAGGGTGAAGGGCCGCCCAGCGTTCCTGTGGGAAAGCTCCTTGGAGAGGCTGAAGGGATGCAGGTTGCCAGGTCTGTGCACATGATAGCCCCTTGGTAGTGGAGGAATCACAGTTCTGGTCTTCTCTAACCTTGTCCCTAAAAATGATTGGATTTAGCCGTTCAGAATTAACATATGATATAAAAACAGTCATTTTGTAAAATGGCTACTTACGAGATATTTTAAAACAAAAAGGAATATGGCTAATCTCTTGCTACAGTTAATTCCAATTATAAAGATGTCATATTTGTAAGTTGCTCTCAGGTTTCATACACTTGCAGTGACTGCAACTAGACCTGTGGTCATAATGTATGATGACAACTCCACCTACTGGTTGCCATGTTACAACCCAGGAACATCAAATCCAATTTGTATCCACTTTTAAAACCAATTCAATTCTTAGGTGAAAGATTCTCAACATATTTCTGAGTGAGAAAATATAAAGAATCTTATTATTCTACTCTCAACTGTAACGATGAAAGGGAAACTCCTGTTCTGCAACACTTACATTTCCTTTCAAACAGAAATTGTCTCCCAGAGATGTCCTTCTCCGGGGATTCCAGTGTGTCATCTTTGGCTAAATTAGGTGACCTACACACAGAATGGAGAAAGAGAAATAAGAACCGGCCATACCAGCATACATGGAATTAAAAAGGCCAAAAACAGTACAGCCCTACCATGCGTGTCTTATTCTTGGATGTTTTATCAAGTGTAAGTGCACCACTTTAATTATATTTAAAAGTAGCAATACCACAGTGCAGAAATCCTCTGTCACAAGTAAAGGTCCTGCATTCACTTATCTAAAAGTACAAAGGTATTTGCATCAAAATACACCTAAATCATAAAAGGTACAAGTACTGGTCATGCAGAATAGCTAATTTCACAATGAAATATACTATATATATATACATATATATATAATTGAATTATAATTATTGGTGCACAAAGGTGGGGCTTATTTTTCACTTTATATATATATATAGCCGGGATCAGATAGGTGTAATCTTTATCCATAATAATAATAATAATAATACATAGTAGTGAGCGGCCCCTGCAGTGGGAAGCTAACAGGACTCTAAACATGAAGATGGAGAGCTCGGCCACCCAGACTCTCTACCCCAATGTTTGGATGCTGCACCAGGAATCCTTAAGAAACCATAGACAACACATTCACTGTATACTTATGCAGAAGGTTGACGCATCTTACCCTCCAACCATGAAGCCGCTAACCAAGGCTCTCCAGTCCCTGGACTCTGCGACAGAAATGAACGGTGTTCAGCTTTCATTGGAAACAGCGCGACGCTAGTAGCTGCATCAGATACATGGAGCCTACTCACGGCTCGCGGGCGGCGTCACAGGAAATGTCCTCCTCGTGCGTTTGTTTTGCCCGAAGGCTGCTCGCCTTCCGCCCGCTCCCATCCCGAAAGTCCTGCATGCCGGATATCCAGCCGCAGCAGGGCCGCGCCGGCTGCAGCTCGAGCCTCCCCCCGGCGTTGAAGCCTCCGCGGCCGGCAGCGCTGCGTCACCCTGGAAGGTCATCACGCCGGAGACGCCATGCAGCTACTTCTGCCGTTCGCTGGTTACAAAGCAAGTATGTTGGAACGGTGAAGCAATTCGGGCTACATTCCCGAGCGGCGACGCACCGTGCCAGGAGCTACCGAGTCACCACGTCACCATGGAAACAAGCCTCATAAAACCCGTTACTCACATCATTCGTCCTCCGTTGCAACTCGCACTTTTAAGTTCAGTCAAGATCCTTCTCCATTTCTGTCAGTATATTTGAATTTCAGAAACCTCCTGTCCGTGTGTACATGTTTTACAAACACTGCTTTACTACATTTCTATGTTGTCGCCACCTTCTCGGTTTTTTGTGTCAATGAAGGACTTATTACTTATGAGGAGGAAAAACAAAAACACCACTGATTGAAACCAAATTCAATAAAGTTGAGTTGGAAAAATACCTCTGCTAAATACCAGATTAAAAAAAAGATTAAATGCATGAGATGACATTGATGCGTAACATGGCACAACACAATGACAAGACATTTTTTTATTTCCCAAGCTTTTATTGTACATCTCCAGTCCTTTGAAAACCTGAAAGACAGAAAACACACAACTTGTATTTGTTACCAGATACAAAACAATGTCAAATACATTAACCAACAAGTACAATGTTAATGCTATGCTTTTTCTAAAGTCACCAAAACAGATTTGTTGAGTTCTGTATGAAAATAGTATGGGGACCTTTATTTAAATTAGGAAACTATATAAACACTTGCTTTACAGCAGTAAGTGATTGGAAAACATTAAAAAGGTGGCCGAAACATTTTTATTAGACAGGTATCGCAAAGCTTAATCTAAAAAGACAATCTAGAATCTACACCGCAGATTGGTCATTTAAAACAAGAGTCCCTGTAACAGATCTCATGTAATAAAATCATTACCATACATGCTTAACTGATCTAGTCTGCTTGTAGAATTGTTTGAACAAAGTGACATTTACCCTCACATTACTTCGCGCCTTTGTCTTGCACAGAATGATGCATCTGTAGTAATAATTTGAAGATTATTGGCTAAGATGTGGTTTCAGACATAGTTGGCTTATTATCAGCTGGTTTTCACCATAGTCGATAAGATGGGGAAAAAAGATTATGCATCATTAACCACACCTAATTAGCTATGTACACTTTGAAGACCTGCCATGTTCCCACAACTCACCATAACTTTAGTTCATCCTCCTGATCATTCTGTTGATCTGATCCTCCCTGTTGCCAGCGTCTCCTCCCTCCACAAAGTGTGTGGTCTTCTTGTGCATACCACCACGAGGCGATGACAGCTTGAAGGGCCACAGGAAGTTGTTGGCGGGCTTGAAGTTCTTTCCAACTGTGAAAATCTCATGGATGAGGTCCTCAACACAGATGATGCCATATTTGCCTGCAGATCAAAAGGCGATGCAAGTTTAACTGTATTGCCGGGCTTTTCCCAACATTAGAGATTTCTGCCAAATTCAGCCAACGGTCAACATTATAACCTGCGACACAAAGTTCCATTAAGGCTGAACTAAACAAGTCTGACCACCAAGGATACTAGTCTCTCATTAACAACTAAAACAATGCATCCTAATGGTAAAGTCACCGTTATAGTCTGGCATGTGGTTTCAGACACAACTGGCTTAGTTTCAGTTTTCTTTCACCAAAGTCGATAAGACGGGGAAAAAAGTGTGCATCATTAACCATGTAGCAATATGCCTCAATCCAACACATGTTTATCTACTTTGTAGCAACAATATATAAATCATTTTATACTGCCCTGATTAAGACCATGTCTCATCTACAATAAGGAAGCTTGTTAGCAAATATTACTACCGTCTTGACGAATAACACTTGATAATTAAACTTGTTCACAAGTTACACAAGGTTCTCTTCTAGAACAAGATTCGCCTCATAAATGCACCTGTATACCGTGCTAAGTACAAGCAATTTGTTTTGTATAAAAAAATTAATTAAAAAAATAGGTATAATGTGTCCACACCGAGAGCCTTCTCCACCAGTGCGTTGTCTGTGAGGGCAATGCGCTGTTTCCTCATTCTGCCATGGCCACGTTTGTAGATGAGCTCACGCACAGACTTCAGGTTGGGGTATCTGGGGGAACGACAGGACATAAAGGTTATGAACAGCGCTCAAATCAGGTCGGAGAAATGTAGTTCACAACATGGGAATATTTGCATAGGGGTTATATCTGTTTGCCATTATTCATGTATAATTAAATGTATCATTTGATTTATCATTTACTACTATGTTACAACAACTTCCAAAAAACTAACCTAAATTAAAAGTGTACTGATGTTTCAAAAACAAAGCATTGATGTGTTGCCATATCATTTTGGAATTCCTCCACTGCGTCAAGGTGTTTACTACCTGTAAATAAAAAAACAAACAAAAACACCACCTAACATCACCCGATCACCTCAAAACATGTGGCACTTTGGGTCACGCCCTTAATCACCAGCAAAAGGCAAATCACCTGCTTTGACATCTTAGTTACATGGTATTGGCATCATCACTCAGATGGGAGTCAGACAAACCCAATCAACATTTCAATGGCAGTGTGAGGACAACGTCCAACCGACTGCACTCTAGCGTTTCACCACACTCAAGTAGAGTTTGGATAGAATGGTTGTTCTCCGTTGTTCTTCCCGTTAGACGTTTCCTTATCCGAATGGTGTAGACAGTAGTCACACAGATTGTAAAGTCTTGAGGCAAATTTGTAAAAAAAATCGGATTTCTTTATGATAATCCAAACCAAGAACCTCACGAGCAATTAACTTTACTCAAAATACAGATGTGTAAATATTGCACACTGTCTGGTATCCTATTACTATCATGGAATGTGGTTTCAGACCAAACTGGCTTAGTTTCAGTCAGTATTCACCATGATCGATAAGATGGGGAAAAAAGTTCAGCATCATTAACCACATTCCAGAGTTAAAACCTTTATCACCAGTGAGTGTTGATTATTAGTACACCATGACTACCAGCACTGTTGCTAATGTTTAGCATGGATCACAATGGGAATACACCCCCCTTCCTCCATCATGAGGTCAACGTCACTTTAGTGATGAGAGCCGTACCCCCAAGCGATGTAGGGCTCAGCAATCCTGAGCATGTTGATTGAAGCCTTGTTCAGCTTCACAAACACGCCATTGAAGATCTGGCGCAGACGGAGCAGCTGCAGAACTTTGCGGACCTTGGGGCTGACACCGTTGATACTGGAAAACAAAGGAAGATACTGATTAGCATGTAGGTTAGCATCAGTATACAGCTTAATCATTCTATAATTGTGGTTTCAGAAATAATTGGCTTATTTTGCATATTGGCATCACCATAGTCGATAAGTCGGGGAAAGAGAATGCATCATTAACCACAGAACTAAAAGTACATTTACATGGGTTGCTATATTAACCACATTTGTGCATTACTAAATTTAAGTGCTTTCTACACAGCAGCCCCTATGCATTTATCTTGACTTATGGACTCACTGCAACACAATATCATAACTGCCTGACAACAGACTCGAGTGTTTCACGTGCTGCGACATATAACTATATACTGAACATCGTGAAACAGTTTCTGCAGAACTAGCATGCAAGATGTAGCTACAGTAGCAATAGAGATTTGGGATGAGGTGTCAAGATTGAACACTAGAGAAAACCTGCAGCAGCATGAAACGGGCATTTTCAATCAGTAAGTGGGCAACACTGCATAGCATGTGTGCTGGAACAAGTCGTTTGACCAATCCATAACAGCTTAGTGTATAATGTCTTGTTGGAAGTCTAGCAGCCCATGTAAATGTAAAACCGATATGGTTTGGTCTGACAAGCAGGACCATTCTGTTCCAATATATTGGACACTACTCACCCCCTGATCCTGATGACAAAGGCCAGTTTGGGCTCGGCTGGAACGTAGAAGTTCCCTACTTTGCGAGCAGTACGACCCATGCGGATTTCACGCCTGTACATCTGCCTGTACTCCTTGTGGTACTTCTCAGCCCTCTTGTAGATCAGTTTCCTGGTCACTTTGCGGGCCTGAGAACACAACACATGCTCACTCAATGCAACAAATACACCCTACCGACATGGCTCAGCCGCACACTACGTGCCAAAGCAGTTCTTCGTACCTTTTTCTCAGCCAGCATCTTCTTGACGCGCATGGCCTTCATGGTGGCGAAGGCCTTTCGCCTTTTCAAAAGGCTCTCAGGGACCGCCGGAACTTTTTTTCTGTTAAGAGATGCAAAACAGGACCGCGTTGTAAAACACATCGACGATATTCACATTCGCATTTGACTATTCTCACATAGCTTTACTTGCAAAACTTAAAAACATCTGGCCGCTGGTAACGTTAGCTGCTAGCTTGTTAACATGTCATGTACCGGCTTCCACACGGGCAGAGCTTGTCATTCGAACACTGTCCTACGTGTCTACTAAAAGGCATTAACAATAGCATAAAAGTCGGAGAGCCATTTTAAAAGTTAATTCTCAACTTTGTTCTTGTTAACACAGAAACCAGCCACCTCTCGAGTGCATGGAGGCTGGAGAGACAGCCATGTTGTACTACTACCACGGTTACACCTAAGGCTCCATAAAGCCATCATAAACATAATAGGAATGACAATCCTTAACAATACTAGCATGGTTTTGATGTATATAACCTAAATAATCTACACAGGATGTAGAATTAACAAGGATGGTTATATTAACGCGGGATGTGTTTAGATCTTAATACGGCAGCAAACACTCACTCTGCGTCCGCCATTGCGTCCACCGAGAAAGAGAAAATTTCCTCTGCGCATGTGCGCGTTAAAGGATTTAGGACCTCCACGGGCTGTCCGTCCAGCTGCCTGAGCTGTACGTTTCTTTGGTCAGCCTATTCTAATGTGAGTGTTATACTATTTTTGAACAAATATGGCATAAAGTCGCCAGAGTCCTTTCTGTTGGTTTAATGGCACCTCATTTTACGGTGTAATAGATCGGTATTTTTTATTTATTTAGTTTGTTTGGACGGTGGTATTAATTACAAGTTCAACAACAATTGGAAAGCGAACGTTAATAAGGTGAAGCTAACTACAAAATGTTAATTCTGTCATGCAAAACCATATTTTCGACACAAATGTGTTATTGTTATGAAATAAGAAATAGTCTACTTGTACTACTACTACTACCTTTCCAATTTCCATGCCACAGGTGATGGTTATGCCGTCGTTGACCCGGCAGAGGGCGCAAACACTTCATTTTGCAGACCAGGATGACAGTCTGAAGGGGAACGTTTCCTTTGCTGAATCTTTCCGCTGGATCCTTGATATCAGTGTAAAAAAGACCACCTCGTCTACTTCAGGTTGTAAAACACAGGCAGTGTGATGCAAAGCAAGCTTATGAAAATAAGAAATAACCTAATACGTTGCAGGCTGACTTTAAAGGCCATAATGAATTCAAAGGCCAAAAAGAATCTGTTAAAAGATGCACATTTAATTTGATAGGTAGTAATAGTAGTAATACCCATCAGTGATTTATTGCTCTGCAAGGGACCTGCAGAAGAAGTAGGCCTACTTTTGCATTTTTATAACGTTGCCGTCAATACTCGTAAGCACTTTATCTGAATCAAACATTTGAATATGAGTTTCGCTGAATGCACTATTCACATTTTGGTTTTACGTTAGGAATAAGACGCACGTTAAACAACAACAAAAAAAAACGTTTGCACATTGAACGCAGCCCCAGGTGAGTCTCTTGTTCTTGCCTGTCTGTAGACCATTATAATCCCCTTTGTTTTGGCAGCAGAAAAACACATGCCTTCTATTTGGCCATAGGTTAGGAGGGTAGGAGGGTAGGGTAGGGTAGGGTAGGAGAGGAGGGGAGGCTTACTGTCGCCCATCCCGGTGTTTCACGTCTGACTGGGTGCGTAGCCCGACGTTACCTTCCCGATACACGTTCACTTTCCTACAATGAACGCGGCGTAATGGGCCATCGCCAGTGAAATGCTGCGATGTGTCTCAGACGACCGACTTCTTCTGAGTTAAGTTCAGTATCGTGTTTATAAAAAGCAAAAACAAAAAGCAAACAACGCGTTGCTTCTGCTTTTTGTCCCCATGAAGGGACGGGACTTTGACCTGGACGTTGCAGTATAAGTCAGCGTTTCTAGTAACACTGCAAATCAAACAAAAATAGGATTAAAGATTAAAGACTGACATTCTCTAAAACAATATATATATTTACATGCACCGATAACTGTTGCAAACGTGATAAAGGCGCAAAGAGAGCAGTGGTGTGTAACAAGGAAACCCCTCTCCTCGGTCTGATCTTGCTGTGGGATGTTGAAGCCGCAGCAGATTCGTGTTAAAGGTGGACTCTTTGAGGTGACATCACCTCTGAGTGGCGCGCGGTGGACCTGACAGGGCGCTGGAGTCTCCGTCCTATTGGGCCCGGCGCCGATGGGTGGACTCCATAAATAGCGCGTGAGATGCGGGAGA
>JAVQJF010040745.1:0-44277 GCA_036023855.1 Gadopsis marmoratus | reverse complement strand
AAAGCTTCACATTCAAAGCATAACCTCTGACAGAGACACAGAAGGAGCTAGTAACACCTACGTGCTTTAGACTTCAGCTCAGTCTTCTCTGCATCTGTGGAAAATTCAAACCAGGAAATGTATTAATATTGTGTAAGAAATTTAATTTGTGACTAACTTTTAAAAGTTAAAAAAGACAAAACATTGTTTTCCCTGAAAATCTAAAATAGTTAATTCATGTCACTTTGTATAATTCTAATCACATTTACTGCTGCCTAAAGGTACATTTAGTAACACTTCCTTAATCTGTTTTAAAGTATTCTAGACTAATTGTAACTGTCAAACTCCAGACTGCACTGTGTCAAATATATCCTGGAATTAAACATCACCATGGGTGTGAAAGACCTAAACCTCTACAGATGACACGGACACCACCCGGATGAAAAGATGCAGCTGTGGCGGAGGTGACGTAGCACTCACCACATCTGGCAGGTGGTGCAGATCCCTGCGCTCTGGAAGCTGAGACGATGGTGCACCTCCCAGGGTTGACCAGGAGGCGGCACACGGCGCCCCTCAATGCCATGGTGAACATTAGCCTGTGAAGTTTAAATGGTTTAATTCAGTCACTTTAACAGTCGATTCTTGTAGCTTGCAGTGAAAGGAACGGTGCTACGTCTCCGCAGGTGCGGGGGAGAATGAATAAATAAATAAATAAAAAATTACAGAGGTGGTGGCACCACCCACTTACCTAGTCCGGTCCTCGCACCTGCCTCTCCAGCAGCGTGGCTGTCGGTTCCTCCTGGTTCCTGCCGTCCGGCCTCTCGCGTCCTCTTCTAATACGGATACGGCGGCCACGCCCCCTTCTGGGCCGTACCGGATCTGCACAGGTGGCCATCAATTAACCTGATGAACCCTGCAGGTGACAGACACGCAAACAGGAAATGCCTGCTCTTTCTCTCCAGCGCCTCGGCACGTTCACAACTGTCTCCCTAATCTGAGAATTAAAGAGCATCAAGAGTTGAACTGATGCTGCCATTAGAAGCCATTGGTCTGGTGGATTAATAATACAAATAAAAATAATTAAAACTCATGAAAGACGATATAAAGGCGACATCACATGAAAGCAAGTCTATAAAAATGTGTTTTAAGAAGTGGTTTAAAAGAGGCCACTGACTCTGTAGCCGTGTCTCCTCAGGTCGAGGTGTCCTGATGGCAAAAGCTCAGCCAGAAGGGCCCCACCTGAGGATCTAAGGCTGCGGACTGGCTCATATGGGGTCAGCGTTTCAACTATACAGCTTGGGGCCAGACCCAGGTGCCTTAGAAAGTGATCGGCAAAATCTTAAAAATCAATTCTAAATCGAACGGAGAGCCGATGGAGAGGAGCCAGGATTGGGGTGATGTGATGTTGTCTGTTAAAACCAGTGAATTTAAGATATGAGATGTTTCAGTTCCCAGAATAAAAGCACCCCGCTTCCAGGGAAGGATGACCAGCTGCCAGTTTCTCAATAGGCGTATATCTTCCAGCCCTGACAGCAGACACAATGAGTGATTCAGTTTGCATATCAGTGTTGATAATGATTTGATTTGATTTGATTTGATTTGATAATGTGACCCACACATTCTTTAGATTTTTCATTAGCAGAGCTACTCAGGGACAATTTGTCAAGTTCTTTTGCACTCAACAGTACTGCTTGCAGTATTTGGAATGAATGTAAAAGTGTCATTGTTATGTCACATAAATCCATATAAATGCAGTGTATCATGCAACAACAATGGATTAGTTCAAAGTCACTGGCCTATATTGTGCAAGCTGATAACAGCATTCACACTACAATAACAGTGCAACTTCACTTACCTCGTCTATCAACATGATGCTGTTCGGTCATGTTCAGTCTTCTGTATGTCATGTCCTATTTTGGACGATGCCCAGGATGCTCGCTCGCGTCTACTGTGTGACTGACTGTTGACTGCACTGATACTTAACGGCCACTGGTGTCACTATAAACTATGACTCTTTGAAAACGCCACACAGCCCCTTTAAATATATAATAATAGAACGCTGACTGATGAGGAGCAGAAAAGACATAATGGATTGATTTCTTCTTCACAGTTTCTACTCTCTGTGAGTAAACTGAACTTCAACTAATTTTGAAGGCTTGCCCCTTTAATGCTACTGTAATACAGTACAATCCATGCACTATATTAATATAAACTTGTTTTTACAAGTTTGAGCGCAAGCTTTTTATTTGTAATGTGACTATACATTTTTGGTAGACTGTTTTTTAGTACATTTGGCTCGTCATGCCTCTTTCACAACTGCATCCTGTCAGCAGCTGTCACGACTCACAGAGTGCAGAGTCAGATCAGGCAATGCTGGGCCTGTAAGTTGAATTATGAATGAATAGATTGCTTCTATAATTTATGCCCTCTTGGATCTCATCATCGGGCCGAGGAAAGGTTCGCTATGCCATTGATTTGCAGCACTCTTGGCTGATGAAGACACATTTCCACTGTGAATGACTAATGGTGGACAAACACAAGTGATCTAGATCTCGTTATACGTCATTAAATATTGAGATGAATTTTTTTTTTGGCGTCATTGCCCATTAGAGCCTCATAACAGCTCATTGGACAGTCACGCCTATATCAGTTAACGGTACTAGCAGTTAGATCCCGCCTTCGCCCAGTGATTGGTCTAGCACCTTGTCATCACGGTGCCCTGCGTTTCCATTGGCCAGCGCTCCCCTCTAAGGAATCTCCCTTTAAATGTTAGGCAGGACAGTGGAGATTCTTTTGGAGCGGACTTCTTCCACAAGTGCTCAAGTTGACAGAAACGCCGCACGGTGACCTCCGTCAGGGCTGGAAACATGCTGTAGTCGTCACCTTTGGTCCGGAAGAAACGCTCAGCAGTCATGGAACTGGGGGAAAGACCGAAATATGGTAATTATTTGTAGTCCAACGTGGGGCACGTCTTTCTTCGTGTTGTTGGGAGAGCGACCGCTCCGCGACTATGATGTTGCAGCTAGAACTCAGCGTAAGCTAGTTTCGTTTTGGCGCAAGGCGACAACGCTGCTCTTTGCGGGACTCTGCGCAAATACTTTGCTTTAAGTTGTGCCGGCAGCTGCGTGCGTACGTCTGCTGCCCTCTGCTGTGCTCACTGCGTTTTCGTTGTCCCAAAGTGCGCAGGACCACTTCAGTTGCGCACGTATCTATTAGCATGTGCAGGAATAACACGCACCCCCCCTCTATCTATCTATCTATCTATCTATCTATCTATCTATCTATCTATCTATCTAAATCCAGCCTGTATGTGAGACAGCTGGTGGCGCAAACCGCCCCAACTTCTCTTCTGCGTGTCCAGTTGGTGCCACATTCCCCGGATTGTTGTGGCAGCTGGATGCCTCCAGTCTCTCCTGTCAGGAATATTGTGCCCAGTTGCTTCCACGCACACGGGCTTCGTGTTTGCTTAAAATCCCAATTTCCAACATATCTGACGTGTCTCTTTAGTGGCCACTCTTGTCTGTGTGCCTGTAATTATTCCTGTACCCCAAATAGTCCTTACAGGGATGTGTTGACGCACCCTGTTGCATGCTGGGTGGGATGTACACTCGCTTTGCTAAGCGGGCTCCTCACAGGGAAGTGCTAAAACAATGCAACGCAAACCAGAGGGAATGTTTAGGGAGCATCTCTACTGCCCTTTAATGTCTTTTGTGTGTGTGTGTGTTCAAAGGAGACGCTGCAGTTCGCGGGGTTCTGCAGCAGCAAGATGTTGACCCGCGTTTAGCTTTTGCAGGATGCCGACAAGTGGGAATGGGGGGGAAAAGACGATACGAGGCGTTCCCGACGTGGCTCTCACATAATGCTTTCCTCCTCTCCTCCTCTGCACACACCCTTTTCCACTCTGCCTGCCACATGCTGGCTAATTGACTCACATTACCAACCTGGCAGCACCATGCTTTCTGTGCCCGTTTGTAATTACCCAAATACTGCTAAGGATTTTGGACGGCACAACAGCGAGCGGCGTGAGGCCCGTGGGAGAAGAATGGCTGTGACTTGGCCGCACATTAATGGATGAAATGACTGCGGTTTGAGATAACAGCCGCTGGGAACCTTTAGTGCAACATACACGTTAATATTTCTCAGTGCACTTTGAGACTTTAGGGAAGGGCCTTTCAGAATGCACTGTAGGATCCACCGCACAGTTTCACATGTTGGGAGTAATTTCAGGCTGAGATGTATCAAGAAACCTCAATGACAGAATTGGAAGCAGCCAGGCAGCCATTCCCTGGTGCAGATTAGGTGTAATTATAAGCCATATTTAGGAGGGTGGGTTGAAACCTGATGCCGAGTTTCTCTGGCCTCTCTCTGTCACGTTAAAGCTTGTTTGAGCTATATACGTTTCTTGTCTTCGGTTCACTTCCTGTACCCGACAGTTTATCCTCCCTGCTACTAACAAATAGCCAAGAACGCCTCCGTCATTGCAGCCACACGCTTCCACATAAACATGCTTCATCATACCCTGACAACCCGAACCTGATCACGTGACTTTGCTGCCAACTGTCTAGTGGGTTTGCCAACCTGCCTACACAGCCTGAAATACAAAGGCATGTCCAGAGCACTTTGAGACCGATGACTATTAAGGTCAGGGAAAATGAGTTTGGGGAGTAGAAGAGATTGGCAGGGCACTTTGGATGTGGAGGCAGGGCCACACTAGTGAGCTGTCCTCTGCATTAGTCAGTTTCTGCCACCAGTCAGTAGCTGTGTGTGACTGCATGTGCATCTAAGGAGTGAGCTCATAGAAAGAGATTATTTGGTCTAGAAATGGTCTTTGTTTGTGCTTCCTGTTTCATACTTGATTCTAATTCTGTCCAGTAGTTCTGTCCTTTAGCCTACATGTATGAATTGAAACTTGGTTATACTTTCATCTGTTCCCAAGTTACAGAAATAACTCTGGGTTTAAGAACAACGAGTAATAAAGGGGTGGATGTTGTGAGTTCAGTAGAAATGGGAGCAGAGGCTTCACCCAGACATTGTGACACCAGTAGGGCCTCAAGAGAGGACACATTTTAAAGGTTATCTGTGTTGGACGATTAGACAGCTACATGTTCCTGCTGTGGTGTGAAAATAAGAGCATGTGCAAATGTCAGCATTTTCGTTGTGTCACGACCAGATACGAGAGACAGATGTAACCTGTATTGCTGCAAGGATATCACATTTTACTGTAGATATGTGTGCGATTATGGTGTGGCTTCCTTTTTAACACTATATAAATAGATCTGAACTTGAACTTGGAACACAGCACACCCTCTTACTGTAATGAAATACATGTGGCGATGGACGGGAGGGGGGGGGGGCAGCAGCTGTAACCACTGTGTTGTCTGGCTACAGAACCTTGGAGTTCTGGACCCTGTGTCTTTATTACTTTAGCGCCTTTTAGTTCTCAGGAACTAAAAAAAAACCCAACAATGTATGTGGCCTTGCTATTGCATAACACGATGCACTGTACCAGTGGCCTTTTAAAGGGTGTTAGTTACTAAAATTGCAGTTGAAAGGTTTTAACAGTAAAATGAGAACATTGTCTTCTGTTAAGACAAAGAAAAATGTTGGTTGGCAAAAGTAACCACACCGGTCAAAATGCTTCACACCCATGTTATTATTAATTACTTCATTGCAGTGCAGTAATTGCTGTGAGGGAGACATTGGGCCTTTCTCAAACTACCCTCTACACACTCTCCCTACCCACGTCCCCTCCGTTTGCGCTTTCACATGGAGGGCCTGCCACATTAAGTTCCATCCCAAACCATGTAGCGGGGAGTGGAAGTGGGTTGTAAAATCCTCCAACAGCGAGTCTACATTGATGCTGGCCTACTATCCACGTGCAACGCCGTGTTGCTTGCCACTATTTATTTGTTAGTTACTTCAATAAAGTGCAACGTGGCTACTTTTGTTACCAGCATATTGTTAGTAAGCCATGACAGCCAGCATGCATGCACAATATCGGGACCCTGAAACTGCAGCAGCTAAACGGAATTCAGCCACCATTAACTTTATTATGTGGCCTACATCTGTGTTTTTCCTGCTGTGAAATGTCTGAATGTCCTCCATGGAAAAGGCTGACTAGATTTCCTGTAGATTAAGGATGTGAAGGGCGGTGGCAAACTAACAAAGCAGGGAACAAAAAAAACAAAGCAGGGAAATTGTGCAGGACACATAGGTCAGTGTCCGAAACGGGAAGAAGCACGTTTGGTTTCACTTTCACTTCATTTACTCTGTTTCATTCTGTTTCCGTGAAAGTGATGACTACTTATGTGTTCTCAGGAAGTTTTTCCTCCTTTCTAACAGTGATTTAATTGTTAAATAATAACGCAGTGAACACTGTACTTCTAATCAAAACACACAAAAGCTCAATACAAGGCAAACTGCTTCTCTGTAAATGAGTGCCCTTGTAAAGACTAGTTAGAAAAACAGTATGGCATTTCATAATTAAATCAAAGCTCTTCCACATGTAGCAAATATCATTAGAATGATTTAATGATTTTAGTGAATGCTCGAGGGTTGTCTGGTGGCACAGTGGTTGTCCTTTGGAATTAGATTAGATTCCATGGAGAGTTTTTAACCGACTGAATCTGTTGCTCAATGCCACCAAAGACATTTCTTTACCAATCATTCATTTTACCAGAACAGTGGGTTTTGCTTCTTACGACACTCACTGCTCTGTCCTCATATGTCGAACAAGCTGTCTGCTTCTCAGTCAGTCAAATCAGGATTAATTGCACATGACTGTAAATTTGCAGCATCAGGTACCACAGTTCAACAGTGTGAGAAGACAATAGGTGGAAGTAAGAACTGTTGTGTGTATGTGTTGTCCGTCGTACATTTGTGAGCGTACCAGCCTTTCTGTCAGTCACTTGTTGAAAACGTTTCTTTTTGTTATGGAAATTACAGCACATGAGACGGAATTCCCATGAGCAGCAACACTGGCCATAAAACAAGAACAGAATGGAAACCTTCAGTCATTCTAGCAGAATATTCGGTTTCTGCCAGCATCTATAAAAAGCATTTGCAGCGTTTGGTCCTTCTGTGGACTCTTTGTTAAAAGCATGAATCTATTTAACATAGTCTGGTCAGCCTTTGGCTGTTGAATACAGAGCAGAGAGTGATCCAAAATTCCTAGTGCGTGAAAGCACTTATCAGAAAAAACAGGAGCTGAAAAGATTTGGATTGATTCTATGATTCGGGCGCAGTGCAATACTGCCATGCTCTCCACAAGATGGGAGAAAACACTTTGAGAGGAAGAGACTGAAGTGGTTCATATCTGAACTTCCTCACGAGGCAGTTTAATGGCGATTATTCAACTTCACACAAGTATAGATTTGTTTAGCTTAATATTGTGCGCTTGTGCATTCAGTTCAGTGCAGGTGATGGTGTTTGCAGCCCAAAATATCCTGCACACCTGAGTCTAATCAGTCCTCCTCCACAGCAGCTACGCCAAACACCACCGGAGGCAATGCTGCAGCATGATTTCTCCCTCTATACTCCAAGCACATGTTTTTGATAACCGCACACCAACTTGACTTTAGTTTTTTTTTTTTCCTCGTGTCTCCACCTCCTCTTACACATGCCCACGCCTCTTCTCTTTCACCCGCAGCCTTCCTGTAACTGAGGTCATTTTCCTGCTTAGATGCCTTTTTTTTTTCTTTTTGTTTTTTTAGAAACAGGAAAAACAGACAGAAAGATGTCTTTGAGAAGTGGGAGGAGATAGAGGGGGATGCACAGGTGGAGCGCTGATTGGAGAGAGGCAGTTGTTAAACGGATAAACACAGAGGGGAAGTCTGAGGTGGAGTGTTGCTGGCTGCCCAGGCTCACAGCTATTCAGGGGCAGGTTGGACTGGTTTCTCCCTCCACGATACCTGTGCTTCCCCCGTTCATTTGTACCAGCAGAGAGAGAGGGAGGAACAAGTGAACCAGATAAAGGGTGCTGTGGAAGGGGTAAAAAGGTTCTCTGCACATTTCAACATTTGGCCCAGAAAGGAATTTCAACATGCCTGTGGATGGAGAATATTTTGGAAAGCATGGTAATTGCTGTTTTTGCTGTAGTTTTATACTGATGCATGGCTTTTTTTTTTTTTTCTTTTCCCATTCTGTATTCATCTAAGAAACATGAAATGACCGCGGGATTACTGGTTAATCTCCAGGCCTTCCTTTTCTCGCCGCTTTTAAAAGTGAATCTGTCTCATGAGCTGTGGAAATAGGTTTTTGAGTGAAACTGGAGCAACAGTATCAGCATGTCAACATTGTGGGGAAAGAATGGGTGTGTTTGTGTGTTTCCCGCTGGCAGCTTTGCTGATTATACAGGTGCGAGAGGGCAGGCAACTCTGTTCGGTGTTTATCTCTGTGACAAATACGACTGTGCTGCGTGTACACAATCCTTGAAAGGGCAGGCATTTCTTTAAAAACAGAACTGGCGCTTCATTAAGCCCGTCGCTGGGTCCTATACAGCTACGTGTTGACGTCAACAAGGCCTCCCTCCTCTTTTGAGTCATACTTGTTTCATATTAATCAGTGAAAATGTCAACTATCTAAACTTGTACAAAATGGCACCTCAGGGTGATGATACTGACATTATTACCCCCCTTCTAGGTGAAACGCAACACCCATGCTTTTTCCAACAGGAAGCTGTGGCTTCTCAAAAGCTCATGTGGTAAATGCTTGGGGCAGCATAATCCTCAAGACCATATACATAATTTATATGCAAAGACGCCACAGAGAATATCATACTGGTTTGTCTAGACTCTTAAGGTTATGTTCGCACTGCAAGCCTTGGTGCTCAATTTGGATTTATTGCTCCAATCCTGCTGTGTGGCCAGTATGGAAGTAAACATGGATGCCACTGAAGTCGGCGTTTTTTTTTTTTTTTTTTTAAATTAGGATGAGGAGAACGAGAGCCTAATTTAATTAATGGTTTGAATCCCATCGGCACTGAATTATGACAAATGACGCTCTGGAGTACAGGCGTAGAAGTCGACTGATTTCCGATATGACTGTTCGTTGTAAAAAATCAAACCTGTATCTGACTTAGGACCACGTATGAAAGTGGCCAAAATCAGAATTGGAAAAATATCAGATTCCATGTGAGTTTTGTGCTGTTCACACTTTTAAGTAAAAACAGAGCTGAGTCTCTGGGCCACTTTTGTCTGCAGACTGATCATAACCTACGGTGTCGGGATCCAATGCTACATATGTACATATACATGCTGTTAGTGCTTCGGGAGATTTTAAAGCCTTAACGCCATGGTGTCTGTGATTTTTGGATGTAAATCTATTATTTTTGTGTTAAGAGTGGTGGCCGTGCAGTCTTCTAAAGTGAAAGTTTTGATCAATGCTTTTTGTTTGCTCTTCAGTAATAATGCTATCTAATGATGTCCTGGTGAGGAGAGCACTGACCTGTTAAGTGGAAGCAAGCAGTGTTTCAGGATGATTAAATGCTACTTTGCTTCTGACAGTCCATTTGGAGGAAATCTTGTTATCACAACCAAAATAATGCATCTCTTTTACAGAAATGCACAAGTGAAACTCTATTATTCTGAGCACCTTTCTGGGTTTAAAGGAGTGACTTTGAAGTGACCAGTTTTGAAAAACCTGAATTTAAAGTTTGTTTGTGTTTTTTTTTTGGCACAAGTCATCAACATGACATTATTGCCTCGTCAAATGAAATGTACTTAAATAAATGATGAAGGCTCCTTCTAGTTTCTGTTATGTTGGCTCCGTCTTTCACATGGGTTTGCCTCTGCTTAGTCACCAAGGAGGAATGTGTCGGGTTGCCAGGCGTGTCGGCCTGGAGGGAGAAATCATCGGACAGAAGCGAAATCAGTAGCCACAACGCTAATGGCTCACTGTGTGATAAATGTGCTTCTTTTTTGTTTTATGTAGGCGAGCCGAGGAAGCATGACTCGAACTTCAAGGGCCCGATCCAGAACAGGTGACACGCTTGCTGGCTTTTTGTGTGTGTGTATGTGTGTGTGTGTAAGCGTTTACAAAGAGTTTCTTCCATCCCCTTCAAACGTTGCTCTCTCCGTTCCAGGGGCTGCACAGACATCGTGTGCTGCATCCTCTTCATTGTCGCCATACTGGGTTATATTGCAGTTGGAATACTCGGTAAGGAAGCGGCACCGCAGTTCGGTTTATCTATTAAAAATACAAAACAAACTCTTGTGTAAGCTTCTAATTTTGTGCTTCCAGCCTGGTCCCAGGGTGACCCCAGGAAGGTGATCTTTCCCACAGACAGCCAAGGCCAGTTCTGTGGGCAGGCTGGCACCCCACTTGAGTGAGTTGCTTTCCAAGTATAGATCGCAAATATAACCCGCGCCCGTTTCTTTGATGGACATGTAACGCTTCCAATTTTGAGAGCGCGCGCGCACCGGCATGAGCGTGAAAGCCTCATCAAAATGAAAACGCGTCCGCACGCCGTGCTTTATCCACCAAATGTTTTCCACTGTCTTGCCTTCATCAGGGTAGAGCGTTTGCTTAAGATGGTCAAAAGCACGTCGCGCTGGAGACGCGTTTTCTTTGCAATGCACACATATTGTTGTAAAACCATGTGCGCCTTTTCTGTGTGTTTTCTTCTGACTATTTTGTATGTGGGTTTCTTTTTAACAGGAACAAGCCGCTGCTGTTCTACTTCAACATCATGAAGTGCGCCAGCCCCATGGTGCTGCTGGAATTCCAGTGTCCGACCACACAGGTGTGAGCTCCACCCATCTCTCATCACGTAGTCTTCTGTATGATGTAAACCTTTATTTAATTTTTTTTTTTTTAACACAACGTACACAGTTGTATGTAGTATAGATTTGGGACACAGCTACTGCTTTTTTTGTTTTCTCCTTTTTATGACTGTGGTCTGAAGAAATTGGTTTGCCTTGGCATTCAATCTCCCTGCTTTGCTGCGTTTTGTATCCAAAATCACGACCAGCGAGCGCTTTTCCTGCGCTTGATGTAACCTGCTGCACATGTTGCTTCCTCCTCAGCTGTGCGTGGAGAAGTGCCCCGATAGGTTCATGACCTTACTGAAAGCCTACACCAACAAAAATGACTTTGACTACTACAAGACATTCTGCAAGGAGGGGGTGACCAATACGATGGTGAGTTTAAAGCTGAATTTAAGCCTCCTTGGATACTTCTTTCCAATGCCCCTCTGTACTACCTCATTGGTTTTATTGTCCAAAGGATTCCACACACCTTATCTGTTTTGGATATACTGTGTTTCAGGGCGTACCAGGAATCCTTAGTTCAGGTCTCTGTCCTGCCATGCTGATCCCCAGCAAGCCCTGTGAGTTTGATGTTCTATCAGAAGGAAATTCTCCTTCCAAAATGGATCATATTATATTACATATTGTTTACATCCAGATAGCTGGTGCAGATCTGGGAAGTTCTGGCATATTTAAAATAAAAATGTATTTTGGGAATTTTCTTACTTGTTGCCATTTCCTCTGCTTTCCTTCAGTCACTCGTAGGTGTTTCCCAGCTTTGGGCCAGAAAGGAGGGGTGATAACTGTGGGTAACGTTTCTCAATTTGATGATGGAAATGGCAAAATGCTAGATGCCAAGGATCTCATGGATGGAGTCACGTGAGTACATCACTGGAATTATTATATAGTGTAGCTCTGTCAAAATGGCTGCGGGCCGACTTTGTCCCAACCTCACGAGGAGTCCTACAGTGCTTAAACAACAGATGACCACACAGGAATCTCTCCACAGGAATGCCACGGTGGTTATAGAGGGTCGTCAGGTGGTGATGAAAATCTTTGAGGATTACACGCAGTCCTGGTACTGGATTCTGATGTAAGTCACTCGCCTACATTTTGTAAATTTGCTTCCTGCTCCTGTTTCACTTGGCTCCAGTTTGTCTGCAAAGAAAGAAATGTCAGCTGGCCTCACCGCTCACTTCCTCTGTGTGCTTTCTTCCCCTCCTCACGCCGTCAACTCTCTAGAGGGTTGGTCATTGCTATGATCTCCAGCCTGATCTTCATCGTCCTCCTGCGCTTCCTGGCAGGGATCATGGTCTGGGTCATGATTGCCATGGTGATAGTGGTCATAGGATATGGTAAGGGCCAAAGCACGTAAGACGTAGTCATTATCGCAAAGTAGTTCAGCAGCACTCCAGGGGCCTGTTTCAGAAAGCAGCTTTTATCAAACTCTGAACGTCATGTGGATGATCAGACTTACTTCAATACACTTTAACTCTGATGCTGTGTCCCAAATACATACTAATTGTATACATGTATACTAATCTATATAGTATCCTGCTTTGGCAGATGATACATACTGCTTCATAAACTTCAGAGAGACAGTTTTTCCAAAAATGTAATGGTTATATTTTTATTTTTGTATTTTTGTCTTTTCTGGGAAGTTCCTGGATCATCAGTGGAGCTCTGATGCCAAGATTCACCATGGCAACGGGTGAACAGAGCACAGCCTCCTTTTTAGTCCAGTGGAGCTAGAGATATTCAATCATATTTATGCGGCTAAAGGCTGAGTTGGAGTGGAGAAAGGATACAATAAGTTGACTTTCAGCACCTCGCACACCAGGTGCCAAATATCACACAGCACCTTCCATAAATGTGTGTCCTGACTGTCAGAAAGCTGAAGCCAGTCATGTTGCATATTCCATGTCTGAAAAGGGCTTAAGACAAAGATGGCTGTATTTAAGAAAAGAAAAAAAGAAAAATAGTTTTTTAAAAGTAATTACCCCAATAGTCTTTGGAAACCATCTAATGGCTAACCAGGACTTTTTCCAATGTAAATTTATGCCAATTAATGAGCCTCGATATGGGCTGGATGTCAGACCGCTCCTCCAGGCTCAACGGGAGTTGGAGAACGTCGGGGCTTGTTGCAGCTTTCTGTACTGTAGGTTCAGAGTAAGTTACCACAGTAACTGACCAAGAAGTAAACTCTCAACTCATGGTTAACTAACTGCTTTACGGAAAAGACCCCCGTAGCTTTTCAGGCCCAAAACGACACCCCTGATGTTTGCTGCCCGTACACAATTAAATATATTTTCCATCACATTTTTTTGTTTCTGCTTTGTTGCCCAGTGCCTCCATCTCTTGTTTGTGTTGTTGCTGTTTAGGTATCTTCCACTGCTACATGGAGTATGATGGCCTGAAAGGAGATCCAGGCGCTAACGTCACTATACAGCAACTGGGCTTTCAGACAGACCTCGCGGTCTACCTGCAGATCAGACAGACCTGGCTGGCCTTCAGTCAGTACACGGCACTTACTCTACACCTTCTGTAGATCCTGACATGTTGCTGCTGAATTGGGACACCCATGTGACCTCTGCCACCCTTCTCCTCTAGTGATTATCCTGGCCATTGTGGAGGTCATCATCATCCTACTGCTAATCTTCCTCAGGAAGAGGATCCTTATTGCCGTTGCTCTCATCAAAGAAGCCAGCAGGTCAGACTTCATATTTATTTAGAGGAAACATGTTAAAATAGCCTGTGACTCATAGTCATGGATTAGAGTGTCGGACTAATGGCACATATGAATTAATTGAAATATAACTCGGTGACTAATTTCTTTTTGTTTGTTTTTTTTTTATGCCTTTGTTGTGTTTACAGAGCCATCGGACATGTGATGTCGTCCCTTTTCTACCCTCTGTTCACTTTCATCCTCGTTGCCATGGTCATTGCCTACTGGGCAGTTACTGCTGTGTATCCTTTTCAATTAACTGTCAGTGTCATTATATAGGGTTGACTGTAGTCACAAACATAGGAGCAGGAACTGCCCTTTGGCCAGGCATTTAACGTGGACTGGTTGCTTTGACGGAAAATATTTGACTATTTTCACTTTAAAGAAGTAGAACCCTTGCAGACTTCACAAGGACCCTGGGCCCTGAGGGCTTGGAAAGTGCAAAGAAGGGACTTCAGACCTCTAGCATTTCCCTTGTGGACTGGATGAATTATGGATTTAGACAGGCTAAGGCCTTTACAAACTTAACAAGCAAGTTAAGTTTACAGGTCTGCAAGTGCAGTGAAGTTGCGTTTTGGATTCAGCCTTAGTTTGGCAGTCGGCAGCACCTAGACATACGTGATATATAGATATAGGCTTGCAACTGTATTAAGCAGAAATTAACTTTAAGATCACATGTGGATAGCTAATTAAGCTCAGGTGGAGGAGCAGGTCAGCAATTACTGTTAGGCTTCATACACAACAAGAGACTGAACCCCAGATTGCTCCCCCATATGCATGGAATGATATGGAGGCCACATAGGACAAAGATGTGCCAAAATGAATGTGAAGTAATCTCAGAATAGTGGGATGTTGACTGAGGTTGGGATTTGTAGCCATTTAAAGTCCTTTATGATTGTCCTTGACAGCAGTGATCAGCTTCTTGTCTACCTCAAATGAACCCATCTACAAAGTCTTCAATGAGACCGCATGTGACTACTCAAGACAAAACTGTAACCCAGCTGTAAGTCCTCTAAGTTGTCGGTTAATGTTGGAATCTCCAGGAAGTACTTTTTTAAAAATTAAATCTTACTACAGTTTATATAGGTGTGTGTATATTAAAGGTCTCTATGTAATCTGCATCTGTTCTCAGAACTACACGACAAGTCCTATGAAAAAGCAGTGCCCTGACTCCATGTGCCTTTTTGCCTTCTACGGTGGAGAGACCGTTTACCACAAATACCTGATCGGCCTGCAGTTCTACAACGTCTTCCTCTTCTTCTGGTGTGCCAATTTTGTCACAGCTCTGGGACAGATGACCCTGGCTGGGGCCTTTGCCTCGTACTACTGGGCCTCTGTCAAGCCAGATGACATGCCTGCCTTCCCGGTGTTTTCTGCCCTGGGGAGATCTCTCAGGTGCATATCTGTGTTTTGGAGGACGTGTAACATTTCTTCTACATTGTCTCCCTTGTCTTGTGACTCTTTGTTTGTTTTTTATTTTAACAGAAGGCCGTGCTTTCGTCAGGTTTTTTCAGTTGCCACGTTTTTGTAGCCTGCTTGACAGTCCCTTTTATCTTGTTTTAGGTATCATACAGGAACCCTGGCGTTTGGCTCACTTATCCTCTCAATTGTTCAGATCATCAGGGTTTTGCTGGAGTATCTGGACTACAAGCTTAAAGGTTTGGTACTGTTTTTAACTGCACTTAGATGTCTGCTCAAGGCTACAATCCATAGTTTTTATAGCATACAGTCCTGAATAACCACAATAACCTTTGGTCAAGCTGAATTTTAGGTGGGGTTTACCCTTATGGGAGGTGCACAACTGTCAGTGATGCAAACAAATACTCTTTTACATGTCAAAGAATCAGAAAGAAATACTGGACAACAAAGGCCATCTGTATTCAAGTAACGAGCTACCTCGTAGCACATCTTTGGGTTAAACTGGAAGACCCGCCTCCAGTGTTGGTTGAATGTTCACTTATCTGTCGACCATGGTGTCATTCACAGGAGCCCAAAATAAGTTCATCAAGTTCCTGTTGTGCTGTCTGAAGTGCTGCTTCTGGTGCCTGGAGAAATTCATCAAGTTCCTAAACAGAAATGCCTACATTATGGTATGTGGGGTGTATTAGTTTATTTCACTGTACTCAGCCCATCATTGAAATATATAAACGTATTTGTAATGTTGACTCATTTGAATGTAATGAGGGTATATGTCCTCTAGGTGGCGATATATGGCAAAAACTTTTGCACCTCTGCCAGGGATGCCTTCTTCCTCCTCATGAGGAACATGATCAGGTGATTGTACATGGTGTCTGTGATTCTATCATTTTTACCCAAATATAACTGATGTTTTTTCCATCTTCACTTTCATATGACTTGCCGTTTTGCAAAGAATGAATGATTCTCTTTAATCCCCCAGGGTGGCTGTCTTGGACAAAGTGACAGATTTCCTCTTGTTTTTGGGCAAACTGCTCATTGTTGGACTCGTGGGTGAGTCTGTTTTTCACCCTTGTTCTACAAGCTCTAATCTGTATTGACCGTGTACAGTATTGTAGCAGAGCGTGATATACACTCTGCGCATTGATGCTGATTGCCATGATTTTTGCATTTTATATGAAAATGCATTGTAAATACAAAGGGAATGAGTGGGCCTCCATAGGCGTTAATGCAATATGTGGTAACAATTCATAAACTATACACTTCTTCATAATGAGCTTACATGTGATGGGCAGTACTGAACGTTTTGCCACATCAGCGGCGTTTGTATTACTGTACAGTAAATACAATGGGTGTCTATGGAGATTATAACTCATAAAATATAAGTTATCAATATGAAAAGTCATAGCTGTCTCCCAGTGTGTTTCTCTTACGGCCTTTCTTCCACAGGGATCTTTGCCTTCTTTTTCTTCTCTGGGAGAGTGAAGGCCTTTGAGAACACAGCTCCCCATCTCCACTACTACTGGGTACCCATCCTGGTGAGTGTCATGGTCCTTCTAATCCATGATGTTGCTATATGTGCATTATGGATGAAATGTGAACGTCTGGTTCTTGTTGTCCTCGCCAGACTCTGGTGTTTGGCTCCTATCTCATTGCCCATGGATTCTTCAGTGTGTACGCCATGTGTGTGGACACTCTCTTCCTCTGTTTCTGTAAGTAGCACCTCCAAGTCACTGTTGACTTCCATGTATTACTTAGACAGACACACACACACACAATCATTGCAGATATGTTGCATTGATGAAAGGGCTCCATCTGAAAAGCAAAGCTTAATCAGCTGACTCAAAACTTTCCTCGCATTGCTTTTGGTGTTGGGCTGTCACTAATTCTAATTTGCATGAATATGGCGTGCCACAGTTGAAAATGTCACCATTTCAAAATTAGTCTGTGGTAAAGTATGTTAAACTGATTAAATTGCTGCTGCTTGGTGTTAAACAGTTGACTTTCAAAATCTGAAATGACTGTGGGTTCTTTTGGCTTGCTTGCTATTTGACTTTCTTTCTTTCTCTTTTTGTCTCTCTTGTCTTGTTTTCTCACTTCCCACAATTCACCGCTTCCCCTTTCTACTGGCCCTATAACTTTATGTTTTTTTTTTTTTAACCACGATTTCAATACTAATTTCCGTACACACATATACGCACATGCACACAATAAGGCGAAGACCTGGAACGCAATGACGGTTCAGCTGCAAGGCCTTATTACATGTCCTCAACTCTTCGTGAGATCCTGTGGAAGAACAAGGCTGAGGATCCGCCTTCGTCTTCCGCTCAGCAAAAGGACGATGAAGACATGAATTTGAAGTGACGGCAGGCTGAGGAGGAGAAAGTGGTTTAGCGAAGAGGAGTTTTGGGGGCAAAGACACTGTTTGCAAATGCCATTAGATTTTTCACTGAGTTACACACTTTAAAAAAAGAAAAATAATAATTTGATTTAACCATTATAAAGATGATTACATTATGATGGTAAGGAGCTGGTACTTCGTTGTTGCCCATTAGGAACTTCAGCTTTGCACCTAACCGACTCGTATCGCAGGCAGGATTGTAGTACAGCTACAGAACACGGTGGCTTAAAGTATGAGATTCAGTGTTTCTCTTTTTTTTATTTTATTTTTTTTATTCTCAGCTGAGTGGTGCAGATTTTCTATGACCTTATCTGTCCTTCAACACAAGGAAATATGGGGAGACTTTTCTTAATTGACCATTCACTAAACCCCTCTCCCAAACTGTGATTGTCCTGTCATAGTTTCGCAATTGTAACTAAGCATTGGCGTGTAATCTTGAGGGTTACAGTGTGAAAAAAAAAAAAGCCATGTTCACTATAGCACATTAAATATGTAGGCTTTCTTAACGTTGTGGAAGCCGGTCCGGGATGCTATATGATATGAGACTGCAGGCTAACGTAGCGACCCTGTCCTGCTCATTACTGGAATTATTGGAATTAAGTTTGCACACCAGCCAAAGTCATTTTTCAAGGTAGCATTATGTCCGCCAAACACATTGGTTGGTCTGAAAAGCCTTTTTTTTTTCTCTTGCAATGTTAAGAGACAAACTGTTAAAAATGCAAGCTTGTGTTATTGCTAGCAGTCCAGCATACATCTAACCTCTGTGTTGTTGAAGTATGTAAGCTAAGTCGCCAAACAGGCTTATTTTGGAATGAAACAACAGTCTGATCTTATATTTTTCCTAATACTAATAAAACAAGGACTATATAGGTCTTCACTGCAGTACAAAAACAATGCCATTTCTGTATTGTCATGTCTTCTGCATTGACCATTAACTGGTGAGGATGGTAACTTTTTGCCTGGGACAGTCTTTTAGCATGATCTCATGTGGTTACTCAAAGTACATATTTAGGATCCGTTTCCAGGTTAATTATCAGCTGGAGACTGTTTTAAACTGACTCATGGCACCAACTAGCTTAGTTGACACGCTAGCTACAACTGATAGAATCTGCTTTTTACGTGTATCTGAAATATGTCTGTATATACTGTTCCAACATTAAGAATTTCGATGGTTACTCTGCCACCATTACCACTGTAAACAGCATATGTGCTGTGCGACAGTAGACAGTTTAGCAACAGTAACACGGGCTTAGCGACTGGTCAATTGAACAGCAGGCATGTCTGTAGGAATGGCCGCTTTAACATGAGCCCAGCTGATAAAATTTGCGGTCTCTCATTGGAGGTGATAACGTTTTAAGAGTTTCTGTTAACAGTCGAGGCTTTCCTTTCTTTGAATCACATGGTGCTTGAAATGTCTGTAGTTTATGGTACTTTTTTAAAAAATTTTCAAAAATTGATCAACTGAAATTGTAAGCTATAAATGGCTTTTCTGCGGTAAAATGACATTTCTAGACTCCGTTAGCCTTTTAATTGTTGCTCTCACTGCCACTGGCCAATAGAAACTTGAAGCCGTTAATGTGCCTAATTTACAGTGTTGCCGCCGGTCTGTTTGCACCTGTTTGACCTAACGTTTCAGGAGTAACTAATGGTTTACAGATGATGCAATCAGAACCACATGATCATCAGTGCTACTACTTTAGTATGATGCACTATCGATGCACTTTAATTTCTGTTCACACCAAGCCAAGGTTATCTGTACAAATGTCCACTGCTGATTTTCTTGAGGCTAGCTGCTTTGTAGTCTGATATTTTGAAGTTTTCACTGTAAAAGAAATGTAGTTTTGCATTCAGTACCTCTTTACAAAGGACTGTGCTCTTGGCTGTGTAGTTGACTTAATAAACATGAGGCAAATGAGTCTCCACTGCACAAAATGAAGGATTTTAAGCTCTTTAAATGGATGCATGTTGTTGGTGGTTATCTGAACTATCAATTAAAGCTAAAGTAATTTAAAAGGACTTGTCTCTGTGTAGGCTGCAGAATGTCTCTGCTTTGCAAAAATGTAAAATAAACTGCCTCAAATTGTTTGAAATAAACTACTGTGGCTCTAATGACCTTAGTTTAATGCCATTTTATTGAATCCCTTTCCAGTGGAGGATCTTGAGAGGAACGATGGCAGCCCAGAGAGGCCGTACCTGATGCCCGAGAACCTCCGCAAAATCCTGAATAAGAAGAACAAGAACGAGCCGGCTCAGTAGAACAGTACATGCATCAGTGAGGCTACACTGGGCTGAACTTGACTGCGGGTTTGTTCTGCGGAAACGAGCTTGGACAAGAACCTGATGCCATCGGTCAACAGGAGCCTTCAGGTGACAATCAGCAGCGTCATCCATTGTGTTTTTATTACCAAATGTTTAATTCCCACGACTGTTTTTTATTTCGAGTCGGACACTTTGTTTTTGTCGTCTGGAAATTTAATTTGGACCGTTTCTGAATTTAAAACATTTGGAGTTTATTCAATATCCAAACACTTTTTTAGTATGTTGTGAATTTGTATCAAAGATGCAGCCTCACTTGAGCATGTTTTATTTTTAATACAAGTTTTACATAAAGGTAAGTTTAAATGCAATCTATTAAAGATGTTTAATATGTCTTTGCGCTTTTATCACGGTAGTCCTTTCTTTTCCAACGTGTAATCTTTTTGTCATATTTGATTAAATATTTAACATTGTTACCAAAGCCATTACACTGCCACTCACGCCACTTGTCTACAGATGCATCTACAACTGGACTCTGGCATGAAGCACCTGATGCTGTGGCGCACCTTTTTATCAGCAAGTGTATCAAGATATATAGACACAAGCTACATTTATATTGTAATTGATGTATAGGTTATGCTTTGGTGCTTATTTCAAGATTTTGAAGTAAAACATAGTTTTGTACATAATTGTGTGGGAGTGTCTCTCCTTTAACCAATTATTAATTTCCACCCCACATGCTTACAGCTGCTCTTGGAGCTCTTCTCAGCCTTGCACTGAAGTTGACATTTTCTACTCCGGTGCTGATGATACGCCCAGTCTGCTTTGTTTTATTTAGAATGTAATAACTGCAGCTGTGTGGTTGGTGCTCGTCAGACCAGGCTATTGTGGAGTTGGCCATTTTCCAGACAGGCTGCAGTTATTACATTCTATTGCTTAACACGCACAGGGACATATGGCATAAAGGGTTAATTTATTTGTATTTTTTAAAAAGGTAAAACGTTCAGCAGTTAAATGACTTAAACTTCACATTCATATTGCGAGTCTTTAAGGCTTATAGAGTGCTGAATAGTTTGTCGCTACTGCTGCATTTAATTTAATGACAATTTTAATTGAAGATGTTCAGTTGGGAATGTGAAATTTTGGTAATATGATAAAGATTTATAATACAATTTTTTTCGTTCTGACTGCAGGCAGACCTAAAATCCAATGGCACATCTTTGTATAGTAATGAAAAATGTTACAGGAATATATTGGGCAAATTCCTTCCGAAGAAGCACTGTTTATGGACAGCTCCAAAACTAAGTGTAAGGCTGTTTCACCATTGAGTCAACAGAAAAAGACTTATCAATGTAATTTCTTGTGTTTGAAATCTTTTGCAAACCATGTTTTGCTGGATAGCATCAATGGAGAAGTTTGGAATTTAAACGTATTTTGACGACAAAAGTCTAAACCTTTTTCCACTGAATATTTGAGACAAACCTTCCTCAGAATATTGCAACCACAGGTATGCACGCGACACACTCATGAACAGCTGTAAACATTCTTGCTGCTGTTCCATTATTGACCATGAGATGGAGTGTGTCATCTATGTAATGTGTTTAGTTTGTCCCACATCACGTTCTCAGTGCAGGTCAGTCAGTATATCGGAGGAAGGTCTTATCTATGCTGGCTTTACGGAGTGTCACCTGATGCTTTCAGGAAGGTTCTGCCGTGCTTGGATTGCAACCCGTATGTCTCAGCTGAAAGAGGTCCCACAGGCTAGTCCGTACTTTATCAGAAACGACCAAATATGTAGGTCCCGAGCATCATCGCAATAAAATGAACCGCTGGCATGAGATGGTACTTTATGATCAGATTATGCCACTCCAGTGGTGATGGTATGCTTAGTACACTACATCACTGCTGTTCTGCTGACATGTACCACTTTCAACATGAAATAATGACATTTCAATGTTTTGTCCTGTAGCTAGTGTCAATGATCAAATTTGGTCAACGGCTAGGCTCAATATTCTTTCTATAGTAGCTATGCCTAGCCTCGCTATCGTACCAGTGTTCATCGCATCAGTGACAGCTGCCTACAATGAGCTGCTATCTTCCAACTGTTGGCTAATTATTTTATGGCATTACACAATATCTGCCTGTGAAAAGTGTTACCTGTCAGTGGAACACACGTGGTATACTGTTTTTATGTGGTTCACAACATTAGCATACCAGTAGTCAACAGCAATATGCCAGCAAGGATCATCACGCTGGTGCGGAGTGCCAGTTAAACAGCTGTGACACACCTATTCAAAGAGGTATCTTCTTATGAGTGAATACGTGAAACGGGAGTGACAAGCAATTTATAAGTCCAAAAAACAGTGGCATACCGCTGAGAATCGACATATGCCACTAGCACAAGACTGAAATGCCGTCTGCCACATTTTGATCTTGATTCTTGTCACATTGTTTTGGGATTGTTTCCCAGTCAATAGAAGAGCTCACAGGTTTGTACTACATTTTGTTATCCAACCCTACTCTTTGTGAGCAAAACTGAGAGATTCTTTTTCATTGACTTGTGTAACATTACCCACTTTTATTGTGGGTGTTTTTCTGGCCTGACAGCAACCTCTTTGTGGCTTACGTAGAGGTAGCGTCAAAAGGAACGGGTTGATTCTTGCTTTTTATCACAGAATGCCACACCTCTCCCAAAACCTATGTTCATTCAGTGTAGCCAGTTTGTAACCTTTGCACAGTACACCCCATCAGCACAGTAAACACACTCAGCATTGCAGCCAACCCATTAGCATCATCAGCGCTCCCAGGGAGTATCATTTAATTTAATTTTGTTTTGTTTGATTATTCAGGCCTCAAATCACAAAAGATGCTCTTTCCTTAGCAGTTTTGCTTCAGAGGTCCTGAGTGGTTTACGAGGCTTGCTGGCCAGTGAGGGGTTTCTTTCATTCCAGTCTCCATGGAGAACACCTGAACAGCCTGAGTGGTTGAGTCATTAGCAAGCATGGTGGCGTTCTTTAGAGTGACTGGTATGCACTTGATATGTGCCACTGTGGCCCTGGTAACCCTAAAGGATGTGAAACAGCCTTTTGATAATACCTCAGTATGTTTCCATTTCAAGCATTTTTATGTTTAAATAAATGCTGGTAATGAGGTCCGAGTCATGTTTCACCACTTTCCTTTCTTCTGGAGAGGTTTACATTTGGAGCAAGCCAAGGAAAACCCCAAACCAACAGTATCTGCTGGCAGACGTATAAGACTTCAGTTAGGTCAAGGATATCTTTATTGTCCCAGAGGGGCGAATTTGAATACAGTCAGCAATACAGCACAATAACGCATCAAACATTGAAAACAGCAAAAACAACAAAAGACCGTGGTACAGTTGACAACCGTCACAGATTATTGCGCAGGCCCATGACAGCAGGAACAAAGGAATTCTTGTGCCTGTCATACACCTTCGTAAACAACATCTATACGACCCGATGGGAGTAGCCGGAACTCCTCATACAACGGATGACAAGGGTCGGCTAAGATTAGTTGAGCTTTTCTCATGAACCTAACCTTATATAGTAACATATTAATGTTAAGAGTCTGGATACTTGTCTGTGACCAGAAATGTTGAGGCGAATGTGTTGGCAAACAGTTCACGTGTGTACACATCCAGCAGACAAGGAGCAACGTTAGCATTCATTTAAAGGTTTGTTTCTGTCCACCTGGTGAATGCAAGACCAGTATTCGCTCTCATTTATCTCTGATTTTGGTCTCCACCAACTCCTGAGGGAAATATCTGACGGCTGTATCCGTCAGCTGTTTGTTGCTGTCTATGTAGCAAACAGTGGGTTTATCAGCGCCTTTTCGCAGTAAACAGTGATAAAAACATTAGTGAGAGTGAACCAAATCGTAAAGTTCGAGGTTGTAAAACCAACATAATGAGCTGAAATACACTAAACTGCTTTGTAGAGCTGCAGAGTCAGCTGATAGTCTTCTGTGGGTTCATCACTGCACTTTAAATCACTACCTTTAAAATTACACGGTCATTTTCTGCCGCTGTTTATATAAAAAATTTTATTAGTGCAGTAACAAAAGGGTTACCCCTTGTGTGTATAGTTGCCCAAACACTGGTGTTAACATGGAATTAGAACACTGGAACGACAGCTTTAGATAGTTTAACATTTACTTTAGACAGAATCCAAATGTGCTGAAGCGATCAACATACTGTCAATAAACATGTCTGTTTATGCTTTAAGCTGCTGTGATGAGGCTCATAAATGTGAAGTTTCACAAGGTAATTTTCTCTTGTGCTGTGTTGATAAAGAACTGTCTGTCTGCATTCCCCACCACTGCTGTAACCATTGTACGTCAGCCTTCCTCTGAAGTCTTTGAATTCTTGAATCCAGAAACCAAATGCCTGAATTCCATGAATTCTAAGATTTTTCGTTTGTTTTCCTTTCTGAAAGGGGCACATTGGCCAACACTTAATGTTGGAAACCAATCATCTGGCTTCCGTCAGCCAATTCTGTTGATCATAATGAGTGTACCAGAGTTAAATTTAGTTTTTGGCCCAATCACTGCAAGCATCAAAAGTAGAGATTGAAGTCCCTGATAAGGGTTCACGTGACAGCAGCCATGAAAATAGTCATTCGACTGCTGCTCAATAGCCTTACACAGACTGAAGAGCTCATGATAGACAGCTTGCAAACTGGGGAGTGTGTGAAATACCTATGGATTGTGTAGCATGTAACTTATGTTTTAGCTGTGCTAGCATCATGGCTCTTTTGTCCAGAAATATCTCAACAACTATTGGACGAACGTTTCACACGCATGGTCCCCAGAGGATGAATCCTATTGACTTCGGTGATCCCCCGATTTTCCGCAAATTGCCACCATGACGTTGAACTTTTTGTTTTTTAGTGACATGAAGTAACAGGATGGATTAATATGAAACCAAAATATTTTGACCTGGCGGTGGTGCAAATATGAGATGTAATGAATTGTATTAACTGGTGACTCCTTGAATTTCTATCACCACCACCAGGTCAAAATTTCAATTTGTCCAAAAATTTGATTTATGACCAAATACTAATGACATTCCCATCAGCCCCAGTTGCACTTTGTGTTTAGTGGTAATTAGCAAATGTTGGCATGCAAACATGTTAAACTAAGATGGTGAGCATGGTAAACATGATGCCTGCTAAACGTCAGCATATTAGCATTGTCATAGTGAGCATGTCAAAGCACCGCTGGGCCTCAATACTGCCTTACAGAGCCGCTAGCATAACTGTAGACTCTTGTTTACGGGATGCCTACGTTGTCCTTCAACTCGACTGATAGTGTTCAATCTTACAGGAAGAAAACAGAGTGACTCAAAATAAGCAATGTCTGCTCAAACTTTCAGAAATGCCCTTCAATTGAACTTATACAAAATATTAAAAGAGATGACGTAGCAGGTGAAACTGGGGCTCATATTGTATGGTGTTACATTTGTGTTCACAACTGGCCTAACATGATGCCATCACTATCAACAATGAAAGGCAATCCACACCTAAAGGCATCAGCGGTTTCAAAGCAGTGGTGTAAATTGAAACATGAACGTCACGTCTGTCGGCTGTTTCTGTGTTATTCTGGGCACAAAAGATTGAAATATGACCCATTGTGGTGTATGATGCATGAGTATTCAATATGTTTCTTTTGGAGTTTAGAGTTTACTTAGTCATACAACGTCTGTATGTGGGTCAGTGCTTGAGCAATTCACTGGGTGAGACAAGTCTTGTCTTGACTAAATAAAGAGCATGTGATGTTTGTGTTGTACATTGTGATTTTCATTGCTTGGGGGGCAAAAATAAAATTAGATTATAAGCAAAGGGGACCACCAGTCCTATGACAGACAGACAGACAGGAGCGTTCATGTAGCTGGCAGCCACACAGACAGACACAGGAAGAGGTGATGAAAGTGTAAAAGTACTCAGTATAAATAAAGTTGTTGAGTAGGATGGTAGCAGTGCAAGACATGGGTGAAAACTTTAAACAGTCTAGTGACAACAATAAAGGGGCACTCCAGTGATTTAGTATTGTATCACCATATAAGGTTAGGGGGCTTGTGCAAGACATGTTTAAATAAAGAATGGTTAGAATTGAAACAGCAGAGACCAGGCAACCCTGACTTTTTGTCCTAGTATGGGTCAAGCTCCAAAAACGCTTGATCCTACATTTCCCATAATGCAGCTGGATATCGCCTGTATCGGAGCCTCCCGGCCTGGTAAAGACCCATGTCTTTCGAATTCTGCACCTACAGCCTGTAACAGACTTTCTGTTCAAATGTTTTAGTCTCCCTATCCCAAGCCAAAATAACCCTGATGACATCATTATGGGTGATTTTTTTTTCTGACTTTGGAAAGCTCCCTCCAGAGCCACAGAGGACAAAGACAAAATGTACATTTTAGGCCACACTAAATGTGTTTCGAATACATGCCATTATGATCTAGAAGGCCAAAACACGTTTGTACTTTTTGTTGTCTTCTTCTTTTTAAATATCTAAAACATTCAGAATTATCTGTTCATGTCTGTGCAATGTTAACATCAGCAGTGTTATGTATTTATGCAACTTACCTTCCTCTGAGCAATAACACATCAGAGGTCTTCCCCATGCATTCAGGGTGCAAATGTCATGATCTCAGGCATGTACTGCTGTCATCTTATCAGTGTCACTGATCAGTAGAGGGGACGGTCATATGACCCTGGCAACATTTTGCTTTTTCACAAATGTTTCTGTGCTTGTGTCATTTCAAGGAGCCCTGCAACCAACCAGAGGAGAAACCATTTAGACTTTTAGCTGATGTCTAAAACAAGTCAACAAGGGCCAGCCAACAGCAAGATGGAAAATATGTTTAGTCCGGCTTCACTCAAAAATGTGTTTTGCTTGTTGAGCTTCACTGTGATGTTGGTACCGAGGTTGACACTAGAAGGCTGTTTTCACATTAATTTGCTGAAGGAGGAAGTTTTCTCTGCGCTCACCTTAAATATGAGTTTAGGACGTGTATGCACAAGCAGGATTTTGTGACATAACTTTGTGACAACTAGTTTTATGGCTATGGAGGTGCATTTGTGTCTTTTTGTATGCAGTTAAACAGAAAAGGTTTAAGAGCAAAACTTTCCACACAAAAAATAGGTTTTAGAGCAAAATTATCGACACTGCAAACAAGGAATGGTTTTTGCAAATAAAGTAAATGTGTGGTCGGGTTACAAGTAATAATCCAGAATTCCACATTTTAGTACAGAAATATTGGCAGAAATGTTAACATAAAGCATCAAAAGTAAAAGTCTACTAGAAGCAATATGCAGAATGCCTCCTGTCAGTGTTATATTATTATATTGTTGGGTCATTATTATTGATGCATTTAAAATTTAAGCTAACTTTAATGTTGCACTTGGCTGAGGTGGAGCAACTTTTAACTTATACTTTTTGGTAGTTTAGTCTTTAACAATGTGCCATCTTTTATGAACTGATCATGTTTTGTATGTAAATCTTAAAATTCTGACTTTTATTTTTAACTGTATGTGGTTTGTGCTGAGTATTCACGCTGCCTAGCTAATTAATCCCTGTTTGAAACAGAGGAAAGCCAGGCTCTTACCCAAATATCATATAGGCCTATGTTGTCTATTATCATGCTCAGCTAAAATCTAAAAGCTGTGGTTATTTAGTAAAATACACTGATTTGCTTTCTTGCTTAGAGTTAGAGATGATAGATACCACTCTCGGGGTTGTACGCTAAATATGAAGCTACAGCTAGCAGCCGGTTAGCATAGCTTGGCAAAAAAGCTAAACTTAGTTGGTTGTATGGCAGCTTCATTAGAACTCCCTGTAAAACAACAACTTGTTCATTATACACTTGTCTTTGTACAAATTCAACACACCACATATAACATGTCAATTACTGAGGTGTTGGCAAGATAGATTTTGTTACCTTTTATCCTTTTAATGCTAAGATAAGCTAACCAGCTGCTAGCTATATATTTACCAGACAAAACATAAAGAGTGGTATTGATTGGTTTAATCTAACTCTTGGCAAGAAAGCGAATAAGGTATTTGCAACTATTGCTTTAAAAATGTGCAAAACAAGCATTGACTTGAGTTGACCCCTCCCCCCCCATTCCTTCCACACACTCGCACACACACATACACACGCACACACAGACACAAACACACACACCTACACACACACACACACACACACACACACACACACAGACACAAACACACACAGACACACAGACACACACACAGACACACACACACACACAGACACACACACACACACACAGACACACAGACACACACACACACACACAGACACACACACACACACACACACACACAGACACAGAGACACAGACACACACACACACACACACACACACACACACAGACACACACAGACACACAGACACATAGACACACACACACAGACACAGACACACACAGACACACAGACACACACACACACACACACACACACACACACACACAGACACAGACACACAGACACATAGACACACACACACAGACACACCTCCTCACTCCTCCTACAGTCAACACATGCAGCAGAAAGTCGCCTCCCTCTATAAAGTGAGTTTCAGTCAGACTGTCCACAGTCAGAGAGGAAACCTCCCAGCTGGGCTCCTGTGGATTAAAATCATTTCACTGCACACAGAGAGAAAACAAATCAGAGCAGTTTAATCTCCTCTGTGTTTGACTTTGGCACAGACCGTGACGTGCTGACAGCCCGACACATTTCTATGCAGACGTGAACCGCAGCGAACACTGAAATGCAACGAAAGTCGTCTTTGTAACTGCAACACAGCCGCGTTGATGCATTTCCAAACAAGAGGAATTTAAAGCACGTTTTTGATCGCATCAAGACGCAGCCCTGAACGCGGGGTGGAAGATGATTTTCAGTCCAACAGTTCCTGCCGAGGTGGAATGCAGCACTCCTTAGGACGACATGGGAAAATGGGAGTTAACAATGGTAAGACAAACGTTTGATGCGAGCCAGTAATAAACGGATCCAGGCATGAAGTCCACCAAAGTAGAGTCAGACCACCGTTTATAGCGTCATTTATTTCCTTAGAGCCAATCAGGGGTAGTCAGGGATTACTGTCTGTAATGGAGAATGCATTTGTTAATATATCCATTAATATGTGTACAAGTCCCACGCAGCTGGCTCGTGGGACTCACTCTTCATGTGGAAATGTCAAACTGTCACTTGAGGACAGGTGGGTCCTCTTGCTGCTCCACGATCAGCTGTTTCATTCATATTAAATGCCGCGTTTTTTCTTGATTTTAGATTTGGCTCTGCGTAGAGCTCAGCACCACCATCGCTGACCCTGATGTTGGACACAATGCACAGTTTCCCATCTGTGTAGCTGACAAACGAGTCTAGGTTCTTTGTGGGACAATGGGGGTTTGTGTGATACTGCTTAGCACAGTCAAAAAGCAGATGTGGAACGTTTGTCTTAATGTTAAAGATATTTTAAATAACCATTTGCGTAAGAGGATGCTAGTCCTCTCAGATAGACCCCGAGTTTAAAATAATTATTGTGAGCGCTTTCAGCTCCTCTGCAGTATTCAGTCAGTAATGCTTGTTCCCATATTGTCCAGACCTGATTTTAACGGAAAACTTTGAATTCACAAATGCAATTTTTTTTTTAAGATGTAGTTGTATGTGCTTGAGATTGACACGATGCGAATGTCTACCTGCTTTCATTCCTGGGCCTCTGTCTATATTTGTGAAGCATTTGCATATTAACCAGATGGTTTAATCCCTGCGTCTCTCTTTATAAAAAAACAACAAAAAAAAACCCCCAAACAAACCCTGATGATGTCGTGGTGATGTCATAAGGGTTGAACATTTTTAACAGAAAGCCTGCGCTACATACTGAACCGTGAGGTTTCGAAAGACGTTGGCTTCGAAAGACGTGCGACGGAAATAGTAATAAAGCATTTAATAGATTAATAAGTAATTGTGCAATAAAAATAGGCATTATTAAATTCATTTACAAATGTATTTATTAGCCTATAAATAAATAGAATGATTACTAATATTTTTGGAGCTTTACTCATACTAGGAAACTAAAAGTCTGGATATTTCTGCCTCAGCTGCTTAGATTTAGACAATTCTCATTTTAGGACATCTCTCACAAGATACCTAACTTTGTGAACGTGTAATTCTAAATCACCGGAGTGTTCCTTTTTAATGGAGCACGGCTATGGATGTCTTTAGGCTTTAATGCATACCTCGCGTTCTGTGGGTGAAACTACAGGTGATGTTCAAACTATTGATAGTAATTTAAGAGGTAGACACAAACACAAAGGGCATACAGTGAGTGGGTGCTGAGATGAGGGTCCTTGAATTTGATTGTGATTATGAAAATGTAAAACGGCAAAGACAGAAATGCAAACAAATTTCAAAGAGAAACCATTTCAGTGTGACCTCATAATGCAGTTGATGTTCACTCTTCCTTGGTGGTAGTTTATGACATCAAAACAAAGATAGCATATTGTTTGGTGGCTCCTTTTGGACCTTTTTTTCTTTTTTTTTTTTAAATTATGCGTCGCATCTGTTCTCGCATTATATGTCAGATTATCCGAAAGCCTGAACAAGGCCCTGTGTGTGTTGTGTCAAGTGCTGTTGAGCATTTTGCAAGAGCAGTTGCTCAAACACTGATTGATGGCTTTCCCTGAGATCAATCAAGGTCCGATGTCTTGTCTGAATAATAAAATAACCGTGGGTTTGAATAACATCATGACACTTTGAGCCTACAGACCTCCAAGGTTCTCTTTTTATTGGTCATCGGAGGATGAGTGATGGATGAAAACTGGGGGCTCTCTGACATTTCGGTAGTGTTTTTGCATTTGTTTTGTATGTACTAACCTTTTGATAGTCCTATATTTGTCCATAAACATCCATGTGAAATGTTCTTGGAAATTTCAGGTTGCTGTGTGGCAGGAACATCATGGAAATGAGAACACCAGCATGTAAAGCAGGCGAATATCTGATGATTATTATCATTGCACACTAACCTGTTTGTGCGGTCACTGGAAGCTTGGCATGATGGTTATGAGTAAAATCAAACAGTATGTAGTTGCTGTGGCTCACATGGGATCAGTATAAGTCTCCATGCGGTGCTGTGTCACTTGTTTGTGCCTGTGTAGGCTCACCTGTCGTCTGCTATTTTTTACCTCCTCACTGTCCAGTGTGACCCTAATGTTGTCACCAGTAACATTACTACGTATATATATCTGCGTATTTCACGCTGTATATTTTCAAGAGACGAGCAGTAACAAACATTATTTCCCACCTCTACCATCCCCAGAACCCTGTTCAAGAGTGGGGTGAGGAGTTTGAGAATGGCGCAGTTTATGGGGTCACCCTGCGTCGGGAGCCCGTCCCCTCCTTCCCCAACCCAAGTGAGACGAGTCCATGCTGTGCTTTTGTCCAGTACCGAACCTGCAAGGTGCGGCGTCTGAAGGCCGCGACCCTGGACCTGCTTGTGAATCACCTCCTGGACCCTGACTGCCAGGAGCAGGACTATGGCAGGATCTTTCTCTCCACATACAGATCCTTCACCGGTACCTCAGAGCTCATAGAGCTGCTCTTCCAGAGGTACAGTCACTCAACCACTGTATGCCTGGTTTTGGCTTTTCTTGATGAAACTGAGATGAGAAGATTGACACCACTCTCACACTTCAAATTTAACTCTCCACAAGAAAGCAAACAAGCGTATTTCCCAAAATGTCCAATTAGTCCTTTTAATGATAAGCTGAATGAGACATCTCATTTCAATATCCACCCTCATTCACATTCAAATTCACATTCACACTGCCATTTACATACTCTCTTTGTTTGTTTCTCTCGCAGCCACTGCACATGCTAACATTTTAGCATAGTTTAGCCCCATTTTTTTCATCTTTTTTAAACACGCTGAAGAGCCAGACGTGAAGAGCCGTCTTTTTTGTGGTTGATTCTGGGGAAAACAGCTTGGGATGTTGCACATGCAAAGTCACCGTGTGGCATCAGGATCTTTTTATACATTGTTTCCCTGACAAAGCAACCATCTCCTGCCAGCTTTGATGTAATAATAAGTACCTAGCAGGTGCTCATTATCTTGAGGCTTTCAACAACAACAATTATGCACAGAGCGGTTTTAGACTGTAGCTGGCATGATTCAAGGTCAGGTTTAGGATAGCTGCAGGTCAAGAATAAATTATAATTAAAATATATATAAAAAACAGCCTGAAGAGAGTGGCTAAGTCTGTTTTTTTTCCCCCTATAGAGACAATGCTGCCTCAGATCTGGACAACAGTAAATGCAGCAGCAGGTAGGTGAATGACTTTGGAGTTAACAATTCAGTGAACCCTTGCGGTTAATTTGTAGTGTCACTCCGACTTAAATTGTTGTTTTAAATAGCTAAACTGTAATGATTCTTCCGCTGCCTCCTCAGCCCTCTGTTGGCCTTCGTCCAGACATGGTTGGATGAGTACAGCGAGGACTTCAGGGACCCTCCTCTGCACGCGGCACTCAGGCTGCTGCTGGATCACCTGAGGATCAGCGCTGCAGTGCACGACAACATGCCCGGCCAGCCCAGCTTCTGCTCGTTGGCTGCGCAAGCTGACGCCCTGCTCAAGAGGTTACAGAACGAAGGTGATCCGCTGCCACATAACATGAACCGAAAGCGCTTAAGGCCTTGGCCCACATGCCCTGCCGTGATGGTTAGCCGTCAATGATGTGAAAGACCTTCCGCAAAAAGCCACGCTCACTTCTCTTGATTCCTGCTCTGTGTTTCTTCAGAAGCTGAGACTAATGTTAGTCCTGCCCAGGCAGATCTGGAGCAGGATGAGGAGAGTTCTGGCGATGAGGATTCAGGATGTGAAAACCCTCTGGATCAACGGGGCGTCATGGATTTCTCTACTGCAGCCATTGCCGAACAGCTCACCCGAATGGATTCTGTACGTGATATGTTTTATGTTCCACATTTCTGGGTTTTACATGGATGATTAAAGGCTGATGAGTGGGCTTTCATGGCGTTTTCAGGCGCTGTTTGTCAAAGTGGTGCCTTACCAGTGTCTGGGCTGTGTGTGGTCGCAAAGAGACAAGAAGGAAAACATGTCTCCCACCATCCGGGCCACCATTGCACAGTTCAACGTCATTACCAACCAGGTCATCATGACCCTGCTCTGCCCGTCATCAGACATCACCTCCAGTCCCACTTCCTCCTGCCGGCCTTCCACTACACCAGCTCAAAGGGCCCGCATCATAGAGAAGTGGATCAGAGTAGCACAGGTCAGTCAGAAATGTCCGAGTGATTAAAGATCAGACTGCAATCAAGTTCTGATGCCACGTTCTGACACGTTCGTCTGTTTATTTTAAACAAGACGTCATAATAACTCCATTAACCAACCCTTTCCTTTCTGTAAGGAGAAAAATCACCAACACTAAACACAATGTCACTATTTCAATTGACGTTGCAAGTTGTTTCCTCTGCAGGATTGTCGTCAGCTGAAGAACTTCTCCTCTCTCAGGGCGATCCTGTCGGCCCTTCAGTCTAATGCAGTTTACAGGCTGAGAAAGACCTGGGCAGCTGTTAGCAGGTAGGGTTTGATTATAGCCATTTCAAAGGCCACAGCCTCTGTCTGTCTCTATGGTTATAATGGTTGTTTATAATGTGTCTTACATAACTTTCCTTTAATGAGGACACTGAACCCTCATCAAGTGCAATTCATGTCACTGACAGTGCTAGTCAATATATGTCTGGCTTTTGGATGACCCATATTTAATGTCTGCTCGTGAACGCTGCAGTAAGCTATTATAATGTCGAGCATAGCTGAAGCATAACTTCATCTTGTTCTCCTCATGGTGTAAACAGCTAGCCATGGACCAAGATTAATTACTAAATTAGCTGCATATTTACCACATATTGTCATTGTTCCGGTTGTTTTTGCAGGGACAGCATGGCCACGTTTGATAACCTCTGGGAAACCTTCCCTGATGAGAACTGTGTTCTGACCAACAGAGAGCTGCTGGTGGAGGTGAGAAGGAAACAGGCTACTTTTACTTCAGTGTTTACGGTGTTAACGTTTAGATGCGTCGGCCATTGGAACTTACAAATGACCAGAGTTAGAATCAAGTTGGTTTTTATTTGAGAATAAATACATAATCATAATGTTTGTCAAAATAGGAATTTGTATTCTGCACAAGCATAATTTAACATTTATGCTTGTGCATAAATGTTGTGCATATAATCATAATTTTCATCATCAAATGTTCAAACATGCTAATTTGAGCTACTAAGATAACATAGGTCAACAGTCCACCCACAACTACTGTAATAAATTAGGATTATAGGATTATAATAGCAGATACTCTTTCACATGGTTGTAATAAGTGTGTGTTCCTAACAAAAGTAAATGATAAGGAGGAAACATTCCTATGAATTTCCATAGAAAATGCATACAGTTCATTTTTTGACCCAGCTTTGCATGTAAAAGTTAATGTTTACCAATGCAAACAAGGCAACCCCGCTGCAGCTGTTACATACTTTTAGTCCTGAGTGTCAGTTTGAGCCTTGACTGAATCACAAATAAATCCAGTATTGGGGCAGTTTTCACACTGGAATAACACCTTGGGTCTTTTTTCATCTAGAACATTTTGTGAACATAAACACAACAGGATATGAACTGTAGACTATACTACAAAGAATATTTCACATGTTTGAAAATGATTGTCTTCCTAAGCACTCTGTGTACATGGATTTGTCTTTTTAATCATTAGAAAGATCAATTTTTGAGTTAATATTTACGGAAATGTTTAAGAGAGCGTTAATGGGAAACTAGAGGCCTCAAGCACATTGTGTTCCCTTTTTTTCTTTTCATGAGGTATCCTTTTAGGCATCTGCGTCAGAGGTGGCTTGTGTCTAGTTGCAGTGAAAGGACACTAAAGCCAGTAGATCATAGACACACCAAGCAACTTGCACTAGTGTTTGCTGCTTCACAATGTCTCACTTTTGTTAACTCCTTTTCACTTGTCATTGTAGTTGTATTCAGGCACTGCCTTTGACTAAGGAAGCTTTTATCTATGTCAACACAGTCACTAATACATTAACTTAGCCTAATTGCTGTTCTTTTGACAGATATGGCTCACAAAGACTTAAGAGGGAAGGCGTTCCTTCCTTTGGGAATATAATTATTATATCCAAGTATTTCTCGTATTGAACTCGCTTCATAAACCAGTTTGCCCACATCCTTCATTTAAAGCCTCCTTGTACGTGCTCGATTTATACATTTTAATCACTTTCTTTTGATAATGGTCTGATGTATGTGCCTTTTAACCTTCAACTGAATATGGCACTGTCTGACCTACTTTGACAGGACGGAGGCCAAGCGACTGTGGATAACATTTCTCCAAAGGTATCCAAGAGGTGTCCGATCCCCAGACAGATGGTAAGCCACAGCTCAGGGTGGGAAAAGAGTGAGGCGTTGAGATGAAGCCCAGTGCCATATACTGACGGGGTCTAGTTCAGCCTACACACTAAGCTGCAGCCATCCTTTTCTGCCAAAAATATTCCGTTTCACAGTAGAGCTGTTGCAAAACGTGATCACCTTTCATGCGATCCTGCCTTGGCGTCACCCCCTCTCATGTTCTACAACCCGAAAAGCCACAGGAGAGCTGATTTCCCTCTGCATGGGTGGAGTATCTCTGGCGTGGCAGAGGCCCAAACCTATCTTTAGCCTCGCTCAGTGACGAACAAGGTTCAAATGGCCTCGCATCACCAGGATTATAGGACAGTAATAATAGACTAGGCCGTGGTCTTTGATGAGTCATACGTACGTTCTCCTGGGCCGTAACACCAACCCACAGTGTTGCTAACTGGGACTTACCGTGTGTAAAAGTCGTCTGATCTCCACCCAATCAGTAAAATAAAAATCTGTACTGGATTTAAAAGGCACAAAGAAACAAATACAGTGACAGAGGACAGTTGTACTGTAACGCTAATGGACCGTGTGCTTACATGTCTCTCTGCAGAGTACCTCCAGTGGAGTGGTTCCTTACCTGGGCACCTATCTGACCATGCTCACCATGCTGGACACCGCTCTGCCAGACACTGTGGCGGTACATAATGTAGATACAGTTCCTCTGCTTAATATATGTCCATGTTAACACTCAGTGGTTAAGTATATACTGTACAGTAAAATATTGCATTGTATTATGTGTTTTACTCCAGGACATAGTAATCGGCATCACTTTAATAAAGAAAACTGAGATGAGTTGTGCTAAGCTAACATTAGCTACCTTAAGCAGGAGTGTGGTTGTTTTGTTGTTGTAGATTTTTAGTCCTCCATTATTTAGTTATGGACTCTTTTTTTAATTATCTGGACCAAAACACGAAATTACCAAAGTGTAAGTTCAAAATATATGTTGTATGTAATACATTTTGTTTTAGATTTAGCTAACTGTGGCTATCTCACCACCTAGCTTGATACAGCTGTGTTGCTCTAGGTGTGTAGTTTTTTTAAAGTTATTTTTAAAATCTGTTGCTTTCTACATTTCTATTTAATGATAGAAGATAAAACAGTTGTCTTCACTCAATTTAATCAAATATGTCGCTCCTGCATTTTGCGTTTTGTAGGGAAGTTTAATGTCTCCGTAAGAATCCATAACTAGTGTGTAAACAACACAGTATACCGTAACATAGTTCCAAATCACAAGTAATGACATGATTACACACACGTACAAAAGGTGGGTTTACAATGGTTGATAAATGTGTTTGAGCAAGGTTCGTTCTTGACCTTGGAAGTAGCTTGACAAAAGAAATCCTCACTCAAGTTGCACTTTCTACATTTCTCCCAGAGCTTTCGGTCCCATCTCATGGCCTTTTGAGTTTGCTCAGTTGCCATTAATAAATAAATACTTCATTTGTAAATATTATTAATAAATATAATGTAAAATGCGGAACCATAGTAATGATCATGATTACAACTGTGCTTTAGTATACTGTCAATGATTTATGATTGATCTTTTTATACCCCAGTTATGGATGATTGACAGGAGGTATTAACAAATACATTCTGAAACACTTAAAAGGGTGCTAGTATCGGCTTACAACTATACTACAATGTGTTATAGACCATTTATTAATCATTTATGTACTTCTTATGAATGCTAAATAGGGTTACCGTAGTGTTTTTGTTCATTTCTTGATCCAATTGATCATTGAGCTATGCAATAAATAAGTACTGTACTAACAATCTACTCTTTTGACAGGGCGGGCTCATAAACTTTGAAAAGAGGAGGAGGGTAAGTGGTTCCTCTTTGTGTCATCTTTTATGCATTCCCCTTTTTATTTATTTATTTCTCCACAGTAGTCAAAATATGTGTCCACATAATATTTAGTCAGCACTACATGCTCATGTGGTTGGGTGTGTTCAGTATATTTGCATTGTCAAAGTAAATGAGAGGGACTATTTATGTTTTTTAGTTCTTGACATGCTGAAAGCTACAGACCTTTGGTTATCCTTTTTAAAAAATATTTATATATCCCTTTTAGAGACACTTTACTACAGCTTTGTTCAAAATACCTTCATGTTGTACCTTGCTGCTCCAGACCGGTTATGCCAACCACACTCTGATTATCCACGTTTCTCGCTCTCCCTACAGGAGTTTGAGGTTCTGTCACAGATCCAGGTGCTGCAGGCGTCCTGTTCCCAGTACAACCTGCCCCATCACCCCAGAATCACTGCCTGGCTGCAGGGACACAAGCTGCTCACTGACCAGGAGAGGTGAGTTGAAGAAAGTGTTTTCTTTATGATGAGGATTGGCTCACAAGCATAGGAAAGCCCAATAAAATCAAGTTATATAAACTGAAATCCGCGTTGTAAAAATTCTTCTTCTGCCGAGCTCATAAAGGTGCGTTGCCATAATAAGCTGCCACTCAAAGATACGTCGCTAGGCTGCAGTATGCACTATAATTGATCAAAATGTTCTGCCATACTGACTAATGGAATCAGGTCAGTTAATCAGGTCTTGTTATCAGCTGAGGCATGGGTGTAACCCCGTCACTGTCGGAGCCTTGTCATAAAGAAACCACTCGTTTGACATTTATAATGCAACATGTTGAACGTTTGCAGTATTTCTGTTATAAACACCAGTTGCTGGGGAGATTTCTGAGATTTTCCTTGGTTCTTTTCTGCACTAAAAACAAAACATCTGTCTTGCAGTTTTTAAGTTATGAGCCTCCACCAAACAGCGGCGTTCCTGTCATGTATTCTCCCTACATTTTCTTTTATTATTACACATAATAAAAGAAATAGAAGAAATAAAATTTAAATTTTTTAAATTTTTTAAATGTACAAGAACAATGTGTAGATCTCAATAAATAAAACATTGAACATTAAAGGTAAACATGTTTTAACACGTGAATAAATGAAAAATTAACTAATGGTCAAATAAAAATAACAAAACAGTATTTCCTATATGGACCACCTCCAGTGATCACAGTGACGTGGTCATGATGTCTTTTATTATTCAAACTTTTTCTTCGTTGAATCATTATTACCAGCGTTAGCAGCATCACCACACATTTACTTGATTAGTGACTGTATTTTTATTTTACACATCTCGACCATGTCCATAAATCATATAATATTCATTGCTATAATGATTATTTAGATTTATCATATCAACTATTTATAATAATAAACCTTTTTGTATTTCATGGCAATAATCAGTTTTTAGCAAAGCAACCTTTTATCATGGACATCTCAACCGATTGGTAGAGCATGCTTTTAAAAAATGATGACAAAGTCCCAAATATCCCCAACGCCGATTGTGCCCTAGAGGAGACCGTTCAAGGGTTAACTGCCTGCAGACTGACAAAGCAGCAACAAGAGCAAAGTTTTCCTCTGTACATGCAAATCTGTGGACGACGACTGCAGTGCTCATTTATTATGCTTTTGTTCCAGCTATGAACTGTCGAGGCAGCTGGAGCCGCCAGTGGACTTGTGTTCGCCGACTCCCTGGAGCCACCGCACCCTCACAAAGAAACTGTCCTTGTGAGTATCATGCTATGCTCTCATCTGGATGTTCAAAGTGCACACAAAAATACACGCACCTTTTTACTGTGCGCACACACAGTCGACACTTAGACACTCAAGTTGGCGCTCAGCAGGTGTGCAACAGTATTTGCTGACCCCTGTTTTTCGGCCACACACACAAAAACATCTATAATATTATATAGCTGTGTTTAAAAGAGCATTATTATCATCATAAACTGAGTTGAATCACTGTCTTCAGTCTGCTGACAGCGAGCGATGGGACTAAAAAGCTCCCTGCTGACCAGATCAGTGTTACATCTTCTGGATCCAGTGGATCTGAGATGGAGGATCTCTTCTCCCCGAACTCCGCCTGCTCCATCAGACTGCAGGTAAACAGCTGTTTGTGTGCGTGTATCAGCCTCACTGTCTCATAGCCTCGTTCTCTGTGTAATCCTTAGCTGTGATGTCATGCTGTGCCTTCATGCGGTGGGTGTCTGTGTACAGCACAACATCCTCTATTTACACTTCGCAAACAATCATCTCATTTTAAGTAGTCAAACAAACAAACGCCCCAAGCATTTCTAATAAGAAGCACAATTCTCCGAATGGCTGGGGAAAAACTGGGAAACCTACATACTCTCCCTTCACAAAAGATCCTCTTTGAAGGGCCATCGAAACTCGAGCGAGCCCTCAACAAGTGGAATTTCAATTGAGCAAGTTCTTAGCTGAGCTGGGCTAGGGTTTGTGAAACGGTGCACAGTCCTCACTGCTGCACCGTGGCTGAATAGCTCCGTTGTTCTCTGCAGAGCCATCAACTTTGAAACACTACAAGCGCTATCACCATATTCCCAGTGGCACTTATCGATATTCTTTGTCTTGTTTGTGTCTCGTCTTCTCTGCAGTCCTTCCACAGCTCTTGCAACAATGTGTCTGAGGCCTCCTCCTCATGCTTCTCTTCCTCGTCCTCCCCCTGTTCCTCCACGGCCTCCTCTTCGGACTTCCCCACTCCTGCCTGCTCCTCCTCTGACTGCCGGACGGATCTCCGCACTCCGGCCACGTCCTGCATCGGCGGCACTCGGCCGAAGCCCGCTCTGGCATCCCACCACAAGCGCTCCGTGTCCATGACCTCCCTGCCCGTGTATAACCGCCAGGTGGCGGACTCCTGTATAGTCAGGGTGAGCGTGGACCTGGGCCAGAACAACGGCAACATGTACAAAAGCATCCTGGTGAGTTTATCCTCTAGTACTGATTTCAAAATAATAGATCTTCACCACTCTGTTGGTTTCCATATTTAAAGATGGATGTTTAGTTTGGTATTTACAGTTACTCAAGTTCTTTGCGTAAGTACAAGTTTGAGGTACTTGTACTTTACTTGAGTATATCCACTTTATGGTACTTTATGCTTCTACTTAACTACATTTCAGAGAGAGATATTGTACTTTTGACTCCGCTGCATTTACCTGACAGCTATAATTAATGATTAATCTGTCTATGAAATGTCAAGCAATTGTGCTCTTTTTGGTCCAGCCAACAGTCTAAAGCACAAACATATTCAGTTTACAATGATATAAAACCGAGAAAAGCAGTGAATCCTCACATCGGAGAAACTGCAACCGGAGAATGGACAGAGGCTTTGCTTGAAAAACGGCTGTAGCCATTAATCGATTATCAAAATGGTTACCGATTCTTTTTCTGTCCAGCTGTTGTAATGCGCAAGGTGCAATGTTGCATTTGACGTCGTTAAAGTCTGTTTTAATTTCACTTATGAGTCTTTGTCTTTCATAGCTGACCAGTCAGGACAAAACTGCACAGGTGATTCAAAGGGCATTAGAGAAGCATCACCTTGAGCACATGAACTGGCGGGACTTCACCCTGACGCAGGTCATCTCGCAGGAACGAGGTCAGGACAGAATGAGTCCACTGTCAAACGAAGTAGTGAAAGACTGCTAAACAAAAACAAAATAAGAAAGGAAAAACCTTCTGACGATTTGTTTTGTTTTTCTGTTTTCAGAGTTGCTCATACCGGACAAAGCGAACGTCTTCTATGCTATGTCCACAACGGCAAACTTTGACTTTGTTTTGCGGCAATACACCAGAGGCCTGAAGAAAACGCTGAGAGCCACGGCGAGTCTCGGACGGCACACAAAGTAGCACTTTTGGTCTGTACGTGGAAGATGGAACGGAGCTCATGGGTCGCTCCTGGAAGACGGTCTTTATTTTCAGTAGTTGTTTTTTATAAGAAAATGATGTTCTCCGAGATGGCCCATCCTCTTGCTTTTGGGATGTCAAAGAGGTGAAAATGTGACGTTGATGACGCAAAAGCACTTTAATAAGACGAATGCTCGCCTCGACAAGAGCAACGGACGGAGCATAGAAACACATCTGGATGAGACGGGCTTTTATTTCCTGTTGGAATAACATGAGTGTGACAATGGCAATGTACCCGTTCCTTGACTTTTCCCCAGAGGTGAGATGGTTTTAAGTGCTTGGACACCGATTGATTTTTAGCTCTGAGACTGCCGCCAAATGTCACTTCCAATAACCGTGTGGGCATGAAGACACATGCACAGAAACTAACTCCACCCAGAGGGCAGCGCATGTCTACATCAGGGACCTATTTATACATTAGCACTGACAAATGCCTGGCCAATTCCCAACGCAGCTGGGCGCCATTAATAACCCGTGTGTTAAAAAGGGAATAGAGGGGGGTCAGATGCTGTGTGAAGGGTGGCCCTGGGGCCCCTGAGCAGGTTGTCAGCCCACGGTCATGCCTGTGTGGTGCCATCGTTCTCTCGAGTGATCACAGCGTTCCTGGCGAGTTTCAGGCCCGGCTCCTCCGCTGTAGCTGCGATACTCATCGTGTGCGGCCGGCTGCCCCGACTGGAAGGATGGCAATCCTGAGCGTGGGTAACCATGGCAACAGAAGAGACTTTGATGGAGGGGACAGGATGTACACATGCAAATGTCTACTGTACCTAGATAACACATGAGAGATATGGGTAAACTGCTGTTTGTGCTATGGCTCACTAAGTTGGACTTTTAGAGATTAGATTTATTTTTCTTAATGTTCTGTATTTATTTTCCCTCTGGTTCTGTTGTTGATTGATATTTGATTAACACTTTATTTGATTATAAAATTTTTTTATCTAAACAAAGTTTATTTTGAAATGTATTTTGAAGCTTCGATGAGTGAGGTTATAATTTGAGAGATGTCTTATTTTCTGATGAATACTGACAATATTTAAAATGTTAATTAAAGTTTTTGCTTGAATTGTATTTAACAAACTAGGTTTAGACATGTGAAGCCTGGTTGGAGCTGGTGCTTGATTTAAAGCTTAAGGAGGAGTTTAGATGTAATCATTTCAATGACGTCCATTGACACCAAGACTCTGGTGAGATGGTTGATAATGATCATATTTTCTTCCAGTTAAAGCTGCAGGAAGTATTTGCAAAGAGGATGAGCTACATCAGTAAAATCGCAGGTTTCATCGCTCGGAAGTCGAGAGCCTTGCTCAAGGGCATAGATGTCTGTTGAGGAAAGGAACAGGCGCTGCCCTCCTTGCCCTCGTCTACTCGCACGGTCTCTACAGATCGGAGGCACTTTTTCAAAAGCTTAGTTCTCCTAGTGTGCAGGATCCCCTCTCTCTGGGCAGTTAGTATTGATCGTATTTCTTGGCTTAGAAAAAGAATGATTTTTATTCGCTCTTGTGATTAATGATGGGAATGTCACAGAGAGAGAGAGAGAGAGAGAGAAATAAAAATCCAGGTTTTGATATGTATTTCCACACTGTACTGACAGCGTCCTAATAAACACTTTTTCAGTCCTATTCGTCTGTTGGTGTTTCCTTTATGAATTGTTGTGAAGTTATAAAGGAACTAGTGTTTTTGGGGGCAAGAATAAGGTGTGTTTGTTTTGTGAGTATTATTTTTTTCTCTCCCAAATACAAACCAACATGAATTGTAACAGCCCTGAAAATACCCTGATAAAGACAATTATTTTATGCATGTATGTAGTGCACTATTTGAATAAATGTAGTCTGTCTACATTTACTCTGTATAGGCAACATAGAACATGATATTAATTGTACACCAAAGGTATACAAAAAGATAAAGTACAAAAAATAGAACATATATAATTAAAACATTAATCAATAACTGGAATACAGGGTGTAGGGTGTACATACAGAAGCTGCAGGGTTTAAAAACAGATGCAATCATATATCTTCCTTTTGGGGTAAAATATTGTAACTCAAAGTTCACTTCCTAGCTTTTTCCTGATCTTTCTACCATCACATAGCCTTCGCCCTTCTTGTGTTTGATTTGTTTTCGGTGGATCTTTTATGTTAAATTTGAGGTGTATTTTATCACTGAACAGCAGCATTAAAGAGTGTTTTTCTTATGAATTAAAATAAGTTAATAATATGGAAAGATAATACTGTCTTCTTTTAAAGTAACATGTGATATCACAAGTTGAAACCATACATTTGATCAAAAATAAAGTGACTTGATTCATTTCCAGAAAAACGAGTAATGCTATATAAAAAAGGAGATATATATATACAGTTCTGCAAACAAGAATATTCCTGAAGGGTCCATTCTGAGTGAATAACTCCTTCAATGTGTCTGCTCATATTTACTAAACAGACTTAGAATTCCCTTGACTAGCTCCAGGAAGTCCTTGAAACTTTTCCAGGTACTCCCCCTCTATTTTTTTTTTTTTCAACTGAGAAGAACAAGTCGCATAGGATCTTATTTTTATTGTGGAACATTCTTACTTACAAACTGCAAGGCGATCATTACAATTAGAACATTTCCATGATGTAGAACGAACAGACGCTGCATAACAGACACAGAACACTTACACGGAGACAACAGATATATATATATATGTATATTACAAATATATTAAGACAGAGTAGTCAAAGTAAAACATACAATAAATAAATAAAAAAAATAAAGACAGTTCGTTGGTCAGGTGCTTCAGAGACTGAAACGTTTTAACTTCCGGGTTTGTGATCCTGCTTCGCGTGACGTCACTGACCCCTGCAGCCGCTCGTGCGTGTTTACATCCCAGGTGTTCACAGACTTTTTTGGTTTACGTTTTCAGTCAGTCGCCTAAAAATCCAACCGGCCTACATTCAGGTGTGACGAACGCACGCCGACATTCACCTGATAGATGAAATGTTTCTTCCTTCCCACGTCTTGATGCCAGACACGCCGGGGGGGGGGTGGAGAGACTGCTGCTGCCTAAAAACTAGCAAAGTTAAACCGAAATTAATTCAAAAGAAAGCGACGGCGGCCAAAACAGTTGTCTCATTTTTGCAAAAGCCTCCGGCAGTAGACATCGACATTCCGCCACTAGATGGAGTCGGAGAGCTGTATTACTGGTGAGTTAATTCACCAGTAAAACTGCATTGACACCGAGATGCCACACGGCTTCCTCTGCAGAGCCCTGAGCACATTTGGTTCCCTTGACAGTAAGGGGGGGGCTGCTGTGGCTCTTCAGCACTGCAGAGCTATTTTGCATGTAGATGTTTTGATCAGGTGGTTGTTTTCATTTCGTGGAACCCTCCGGGCGAGCTGGGCTTCAATGGAGTGTCTTATAATAACATAATACATAATAACATCTCATCATGGGCAGAGTGTGGCAGCTGCTCACCTGGTGTGTGTGTGT
>JAVQJF010040742.1:0-20971 GCA_036023855.1 Gadopsis marmoratus | reverse complement strand
AGGAAGAAAGACAATGTTCTGCTTCTGACATGCATGCATTTGTGTGTGTGTGTGTGTGTGTGTGCGCGTGCGTGCGTGCAGGTGACGAGCGAGCTGCAGCCTTACGGCTCACCCGGGCTGCTTTCCCAACATCATGAGGTGCTTAAAGGATCATGCCGAATTGAAGTTTCCCGTTTGAAAAGCTCAGCCTTCCCACCTGATGTAATGGGACCTCAGACTTCAATAACACAATGACGCCTCTTGAAGTGAATGCGACTTCTAAACTCCGCGAGCTCTTCTGAGAATCGCCCCTTTGCAGTTCTCTCTCTCTCAAAACGGGTTGTGTGTGCCATTTAATTTTGTAGTGGCTGATTAACTGTGAGCTGGCTGGCTGTTATAATGCCGCTTGATTGGAGGAAATTGAATATTCACTGTCCTTTTGAGAGAGGTAATTGCAGCTGGTTGATTGGCTGGTGCCTGTGCACATATGCAAACACATGGCACATTCACTCAAATCACCTGAATTAATGGCGAAAAGCAGATTTTCTCACACAGGAACTGAGGGAGGTCTTCCCCTCTCTCTCTCTCTCTCTCTCTCTCTCCTGATTGCGTTCCCTTTCTCTGCCTCCCATTCTTCTTGCAGCCAGCTGTGTGCAGACAGACTGAAGGGGGATTACGTGTCGTGATTTGCATACACTCACTCACGTTATTGTCGGGTTTTAATGGATGTGCATCAGCTTCCTGTGTAAGGCAGTGAATGCATCAGATTTTCAAAAATAGTCATCTATCACAGCACAGGGGCAGAGAAAAGTCTTCAATGAATTGACAAAGATGTCTTTTTAAAAGAGCATTTAAAGCCATATTCCTCAGTGATGGCAGGTGAACAAAGCTCCGTGATCTACTGGTTTCGTCCCCAGACGCTCTGTAAATGTTGACCGTCTGTTGGTTTCTGACTTAAACTTCCCATGTCCTTTAATGAGCTGCTAAAATGCTTCTTCGCTACACAGCCACAGCTTTGTCCTGCTCTGACTTGTCACGCTAGATCAACCAATCTTCGCCTTATGCAACCGCGTGAGCTGCATAGAGGAGTAACAGCATTCTGAAAAGATATTGACCAAATCTTTCTCTATACGCAGTTGACTGAGCAGAGGGGAAAGTTGTTGTGGACGCGTTTATTGCTGCAAGTTTAGATCCAGCTAAAAGTGTGTTTGCACGCCAGTTTTTCATGTCCTTCAGCATTTCCCGTTGAACATGCGGAGGTTAGTGGGTGCACATCACCACTGGCTAAATGCTTTTCTGCAAAAAACATTAGCATTCATCGAGTCGTTTGAGAAAAAAAATGGAACCTCCAGACTGCTTTTCACTTTCCAGACTGCAGAGTGAAAAAGACGTTCCACCTCCCCGTCTAACACAGATGTGTGGTCTCACGTCTGTGTCAGTCGTTTCTGATGGATGCAGGTTTCAATCACAGTTAATTGAGTAATATCTGCGGGGACAACATAGCCGTCTTTGTTCACGGTCAGCAGCCATGACACACGTGAACAAAACATGCCTCGTTAGCCGCAGAACAAAAGAACCTGAGAAAACCTTTATTACTCTTCTTTTCCTCTATCATTCACTTTGTTTTCCATGCCTTCGCTTTCTCGCTCTACTCCTCGTTATCGTGGCTCAAAAATCCTGTCTTCATATCTGGACTTGTCATGCTTCTTTCCCCCTCATGCCCCCCCTTTCCTCTTGCATACCTTTAACGTGGCAACACATGAAAGATCAGCATGGACCAAATGGGATAGAAGGACTTAAACATAGTCCTAGCAAAACATTAGGTCTTTACAGAATATTATGATGATGATAAATTGCAGAGTTGGAGTAAACAGTTTAAAACAGCTTCTTTTAGGGGATGTTTTCTGTTTAGATTACCTCGCCGAACAGTCTGAATTAGGATTAGCGCCCGCCTTTGTTATCCTGCTATCATGTTAAGCTGCTCCGCTCGCTTTTGTGAAATTAAGAACAAAACAACAAATAAAACAAAGAGAAGACGCGAGACGTGTGTGTGCGCGTGTATGTGTGTGGGTGGTGGGGGTTCAAAACAGACCAAAAACATTCAGATTTTAGGAGGTTGAATCTCTCTCCAAGGAAACATGTTGTTGTCAGGGGCACCGCAGGGGAGCGAGGGTTTTAAGGTGGGAGGGGTGGATCACTGTCGGGAGTTCTCACACACACAGACACACACACACACACACAGACGTAGACACATACACATGTTCAAAACACATATTCATGAGCAGAATAGGAATGCAAACAGACAATAGCATGACTGTAATTTATCACGATAGGCCTGAAAGCTAGAATCAGCCAGTCAAATGGTGAGGCAGGAATACCAATCGATCCTGGTTACCTTTAAACATCTTGTCAGCACCGGTCACAGAGAAGGTCAGTGCTGGACTCGGGTTGACACTCTGCTTGTTTCTCATCAGGCTGATCTAATTGCCTCGACATTAGAGTCAAGATTCATTTAAGCAGCTGCAAACTTGATGTGCTAGCCAAAGGAGCAGCATTCAAGAAAAAAGTTTCTATTTAATTTTCATCCCTCTGTTAGCAAGTAGCAACTTTGAGCTTTTACCCCCCAACTGCTCTGCTCTGCTTTGCCTTGGTACAGTATTGATTCCCAGGGATATCAACCTAAGCCCCCCCCCCCCGTGGTCAGTCTGTCCAATTAAAGAGACAAAGAAAAGGGGAAAGAGGGGAAGAAAGAAAGAAAGAGGTGGGAATAACTGGAGCTAAAGGCTCCTGAAGGCCCCTCTTGCACCACTCCCTGTCCGGCATGAAAGGGGACCCCCCTTTTCTCCCCAAGGCAGCTCAGAATGAAGAATGTTTTTGAGCAAGGGAGCAAGGGGTGTGTGTGTGGGGGGTGTGTGCACAGGGGAGACTCCCACCCTCTTCTCCACCCTGTCAGTCTCTGCTAAGATTTTTTTTTTCTGTCTTTTATTCCGCGTCCAAAATCAACCCGCAGACCTACAGACACACGGCACAGCTGCGTGCGACTTCAAAGTAAATCAGCACAGAGCACGATCAAACAGTGAAGAGATGATCGCCTACCGACTGTGAATGAAAGCTAAAGGCAGTGAGCTGCTGGTAATGTGTTCTCTGTGGAGACAGTTTGCTAGCAGGGTAGCTATGGTGAGAGTGGACTCCGCTGTCCTCGGCCAAAACATCCCCATGCAAAGATGGATGTGTGTGTGTGTGTGTTCCCATCTTGTGCTCCCTCAGAGCTCAGAATGATTTCTTCATTAGCTCCGCTTCTCTATTCTCAGAAATGGCTGCATGGAATCCTTTATAAGAAAGCGAGAGAGAGAGAGATGGAGCGAACAAAAAGAAACAAAAAGACGAGTGTGGGTTGATGGGAAGGAGTCTGTTGAATTCCATCTCCCCCTTCAAACCAGGATGTAGAGACCCCGAAATGTTCCTTAAATAGCCCAGCACAATCTGTGCCCTGTGTCAGACAGAGATAACACGACTCAGTGAGAACGGAGGCACTGCCTGTGACTCACTCATATGAAGGGGTTTATTCATAGTGTGTGTGTGTGTGTGTGTGTGTGTGTGAATCCTGGTATGACTAAATAAGAGGAAGATAAAGAAGAGTTGGGGAGAAAAAAAAGATAAAAAAATAGTAAAGACTTTCTTGAAGATGTTAGTAACGTGTGCGTGTGTGTGGGTGTGCATGAGTGACAGAATGTGAAAGGGTTAGAAAGAGAGACAGAGAGAGAGGTGCAGTGTCTTGTTTTCCTGTGGGTGTACTGCAGTAACATAGTAATCCTCATTAATATTTATCTGCCAGGCAAGTCAAGAGAATAATTAGCTTGAGTGTGTGTGTGTGTGTGTGTGTGTGTGTGTGTGTGTGTGTGTGTTTTCTTGAGTGAACGCCCCTTTCTGTATGTGTGTATAGCATATTACAACACACAACACATGAACTAGGTCAACTTTTATATGCAAGACTAACAAGTCCTGCTACTTCAAAGCTCTTGTGTCATCATGGGGGTCTTTCACTGCACGCATGCAAAGTAAAGAGTCTTTTCGTTTGAATTACTCCAAGCACACACATGACCTGGGAAACCGAATCTCATGGCATGCACATACATCCTCACACATATATAAACACGAAGAAGCTCCTTGCTTTCATCCATCTCTCGAGCCACGTTATGTTATTGATTTTCCTGCTTGCACCTCTAATACAATCACATTAAACTAGACTGATCGGAATGGAATTTCAGGCTGGGTCTATACAAGCGTGTCACTTATAATCTCTGTCACAGTGAAGGTGGTGCGTTGGGTGGGTGTGTTGATGAAAATTAAGCCTGCAAAAGACACATGCCAGGTTTTTTGTCGCTTAAAAATAATAGTAAAACAACAGAAGAATTGCATGAGTAGAACTTGTACAACGTTTCCTGTGTGTCATGTGGACTTTTTACTCCCTTGTAAAAATGTTTTTGTGAATTTGTGCACCATAGTGCCGCAGCTGAGAATGTTCGTGTGAATTTATGGTGTCTGTGACCCATTTCCCTCCATTGCTCTCCCTCTCTCTCTGACTTGCCTGCACTCTAGTATAACACGCCTGATTGGAGATCAGCGAGCGGGAGGAAGATTGAGAGATAGAGAGAGATATGAGGGAGAGATGAAAGAGGAGAGAGAGATGGAGACAGGGGAACAGTAAGTGGGTGGAAGAGAATACTGAGAGCAGGAGATGGAGGAAAGAAAAGAAAAGACTTTTCTCCTGATTTCCCTGTTTCTTGTCTGTGTCAGGACGGGGAAGTCTTCACAACTGACTGGGTAGTGTGTAAACCTTTAAGGCAGCACTGGAAAGTCAAGTATTGTACTTGTACTAGTGCTTTGCCACTTTTGGTGCCTTTAGTTACTTGTTACTTTGCAAATTGAGATCAATAATATAAAATAGAATGAACAAATAAATTATGATCAAAGTGTTATGTTATCATAGGTTAAGATAAGACATTACTGATCCACGGGGGTAAATTCACAAGCTAACCTGAAGTATATAAAGTAACTAAAATGAGCTCCGCCTTTACCAGCTGTAATATGAAAGGGATGTACACATGACTGCATTGATAATTATAATGCAATCATTTAATCTGAAGTGGACCATTCTGCATAATGAATACTTTTACTTTTGGTACTTTAAGTATATTTTGATGCTAATGCTTTTGTACTTTTACAAACTTTTCAATGCATGACGTTTACTTGAAACAGAGTATTTCTGCAACATGGTATTTAAATCTTCCAAGCAAGCAATCTGAGTACTTCTAACACCGCTGGTTTGAGGATTATTTATCATCACTATGTGGATGAATATCTGTAAGAAAGAATGAAATAACACGCAGATTATGAGACTATCTGTTTGGCTGTCTGTTCCTGTTCATCACAAGGTTGATTGTTGAAACCCAAATAGTGTCTTCTTCCCGTCTTCATTTTATTACTATGATAATAGCAGGCCAGCTGACACTCTGCTGCTGACTGTTTACATCACAGGGCCTGTGTGACCTTTCCCAGGATTCATTGGGGCACAGCACACACATAGAATCATGGGAACAGTGCACTGTCATACCTAACCTCCCGTCTCCCTCCCAACTACAACAAATATTTACACCCCTCGTAAATTACAGTGGCTTAGAGGTGAACGTCTCCAGCCTTCGTGTGTAGCTTCAGCCAAACCCTGAATCATTTTGGAAAAGTCACACTATAGGAATGCCACACATTCCTCATATGTTTCTCAAGACACCACCAGAAGGGCAACATGAGGCCCTGAGATAGAGGGTTGGGAAACTGCTGCTCTGGAACGAGGAATGTTCCAGCATGTGGTTGGTGAATATAAGCTAATTTAAAAAATGGAAGCTTATTGCATTATTGAGGATTAGGATGTTATGGTGCAATGAACGTCCTGCAGTCCTTTCAGTTATCTGTGCAAAATATAGAGTAAAAGACAAGTAGCCCACACAGATAGAAATAGAAAGTGCACCCACTCCCAAGGCGTGACAACACAAGTAGTATTTTCTCATTGTGGAAAAGTAAAAAATATCAATTTTAATATGTACTTGATGCAGTATACTGTAGTTGATTAACGTCATGGCAGTAGCTTACTCATGCTCGCGTTGACATTCAGTAACAAACAAATGGCATGAGCATCATACAACAATCTGTATGCACACACACACACACATGCACACACACACACTCTACAGCAGTGTGAGCGACCCCCTTGCATCGATAAACCGTCCATGAATCAGAGTGGGCTACGAAAGGCAATTTAATCCACCCACAGTCAGGTTCTGTTGGTAGGAAGGCAGAGAATTACTACTGTACAGTACAGAGTTATTGAATTTCTATTGATCAAGGCTTTCTGAGGAAAGTGGAAGAGATGAATCAGTTTGTCTGTATAAAGCGGTCGGACATCCGAGTTTTTCTTCTTTTTAAATGTTAAAACTAACTGACACATAAGAAATCTTTAGTGCCCCAAATGGTATGCTGGAGCTAGTAAAAGTACACATCTCTGTTTGATTTCAGAATTATTTTAACATTCATATCACGTAACACAGAGGACATTGATCATTTTAGCTGTATTGTTTTAGCAATGCTGTCAAGTCAAGGATTTATCACAGACTGGCAAGGATATACACACAGACTGTAGGCTTTGTATGGGTTGTGTGTGGGGGTTGTATTGCCTCCATGTGGCCACTGTTGCAAATGTGTGTGTGAGTGTGTGTAAGCAAATGTAAAATAAACTTCATTGGGGATTTCTATCTCAAATAAACAATTACGTTTTATGTAATCAATCATATTTACATGCTTTGCACATTCTGTGCAAGGATAACGTGTCGAGTTGGTTGAGGCTAGCAGACGGGTCGGTTATTCTTGAATTTTTGAACGCATTAGGTAGGTCAGGTCAGGCTACTCCAGCCTGGGAAACTGGCTCAGGGGGAAAATGTCTCCTTTTTTAAAAAAACATTCTGGCTAAATTCCCAGTGCCTTGAGAGTAGCATACTCACAAAACTTTGGAGACCAAATATCAATATTTTATCTTGTCAGTGTTAATCTTATCTTCATTCTTGTGTACAGTACAGTATGTACGTGCGTGTGTGTTTTGAGTGTTTGTCTTCTTTATAGATTCAGAATGACAAGCACACAGATAGTGTCCAGTCTGACCAGGTTTGTGCGAAGGTTTGCAGCCTGTAAGCACATCCCTCTATCCTTGCAAAGTGAGACAGTGAGAGAGAGAGTGCAGTCGTCTGTTCTTCTCTCCGGTTACTCTCGATGTGAGCTGCGGTATGAGAGAGCATATCGCTTTAAAAACATCTACCAGGCAGGGAGACTAAGAGACCGGCTGCATTTCCTTAGTGGGAATGTTTGTGTTTGTGGCACTCAGACCAACGGACAGAGGGTGCACTGCCTCAGTGAGAAGAAAAGAGAGAGGAAGGGAGGAGGAAGAAGAAGAAGAGAGAAAAGAGTCAGCAGGGACCACTAGCTGTGTGGGACTGGGACAGAAGGACTAGGAGGGTTTGACCTTGAAGAAGCATCCGACCACCGAATCCCAGAGAGACTGAGAGGACAGAGAGGGACAGAGGCAGCCACAGGGTGATCATGTCTCTATGGCTTATCTCTAGAGATGACCCAATTATTATCTTCTGCAGCTAAGTGGTATCAAGAGGACAATAGGCCAATCCCTTCTCATTACCTGGGCCTCTGTGGATTTTACCTGTAATGGCTCACCTGTGCTAATAAAGGTTTGTTAATGTGATACTTATACATATACTGTACATACCTCTGGAGGTGTGCCTCTCATCACAGAGAGCCTGAAGTCAGTGAAGTAATGGAGGCAGTCTTGTTGGGTCTAGACGAGGCAGTCTCTACTCGGCAGGGTCTGCTGTGGACTCTCACCTCGACAGCCCTCCGACGCCTTCGTGTGCATGCCAGGAACCTGCCTGCACCCCTGCATCTATTACACACACACAGGTGTGTTTCTAGGCCACTTTACCAGGTAGGCTGCACCGCACATGCACACAAAACAAGCATAAACTAGATTTACATGTGCATATCCATGCATTCAAACTGGCACCATTGCACAGAGCATTTATTGCAATTGTAACTCTAAGAGGTACTTAATGCAGTCTGTCTGAGAGCTGTGCCACCTGTGGAGATGGATATAGGTATAGATATATATATATATATATATATATATATATAACTATTATTAGTGAAGGATTACACACTTGTGACAAGGCTTGGTACAGAAGGAGAGTGAACAGATGATGCACTGTGGGCCAGGTATGTCCTTCAGGCGATAGACCAGGGCCAGAGACGGGGCAGGGTTAAACATGACTGATCTGTTTCATTAAGCATGGAGGACAGAACTGGGTTAGATGTTGTGAAATGGTGTGAAAGTGAAACGGGACACATAAGCTGACATAGTTTTATAACACACAGCTCAGGTGCATGTGGAGTGGCGTCCTGCCAAGTTCATCTATTGTGTAGCTGCTTTGTCTTACGTCGGTGCCCCTATTTAGAGGCTTCTTTTGTAGTTGTTGTGCTCAGGATGTAGAGCCTTAACAGGAAGTTGTGTTGCTAGGGTCACTATTAAGGAGCCGGTAACTAAGCTGTTAAGTGTTTCTATGGATATGTGAAAGGCGAAATGCTTCCACACAAAACACACACACAGACACTGTTTTATAGGCTGGTCTGGTCAGTCACCATTCCTCCATCGCCTTACACGTTTAAACAACCTCCCTGGTAACCTTTGATGCACCAATTGTGTGCTAACTGTTTCACTAGTGAATTAATTATTTTAATTGTTTTATTAAAAGCAACAGTGCCTTCTGTTCCATGCGTTTTTTTAGCGGTGATTCAGCAAAATGGTTGATCAGTATTCGCTTCACCATGTCTGAATCGTATTCGGGGCTTTCATGGAGCCATTAGTATTCCTCAGGCGTCTCACCTGCCCTGTATGCAGCTGGCACCACCAGGACAAACCCAACAGGCTCACATAGACAGACTCACCAGGCCCGTTGTTAGATAACGAAAGGCACACACTATGCTGCATCGCACAAAATCATCATACACAATCAGTGGAGTAACTTAAATACACGTACATGCTCACAAACCTAAACACACGAACGCCGTGTGTCTTTTCCTGTCTTTTTGCTATAATGCTCTTTTCATTCTCAAGGGAGGAATAAATTGGATTGTTATTCTAACTTTTGTCTTCAGATTCAGTGTTTTTATGTGGCTCCTAAGTTTAAGCATCCTGAGGGAGGGCAACACAATCAGAGGAAACTGAAATAATATACCAGACCTCCCTAAGACACCCCCTCCCGGTTTAGAGACACACAAATGTCCGACAGAGGCCACTCTGAAACACTTTTCAAACAGAGGTCTTTTAACACTTTCCCAAACATCCTCTTGACATGTACTTTGATGAGCTGCAAACAACCTCTCCCCCTGGCCTGACGAAGTGGTACGGTCCAAGGTGGAGCAATTAATAGTGGAGGGAGTTGCAAAGGCAGGGAAGGAGGGGTCAGCGTGTCAGGCTGCAGGATGGGGATATCCCTGGCTCAATGCACTGCCTCCCTGCCCGACTTCCTCTATTGCTGTTAATAATGAGATACCCAGCCTCTCACAACTGGCAGACACAATGGTGAGGGAAAGATGCTGAGAGCAACAGAGAGGACTTAACTGTGTCATTATATTTTATCAACCTGTTTTCACTTTCTCCACCTTCTTCTGTCATCCTGAAATGAGAATACATTTCCACTCCAGCGCTCTGCCCTAAACTTGTCTCCCCCATGTCTCTTTCTCCTCTCTGACACTGTGGTTTTGCTTTTTTTTTTTCTTCTCCCTACTTAAATTACATCTTCATTTCTTATTTAACTCTCTACTACTCTCTTTTCAACCCTCAATGGAGAAGACGTCCATCACCACCAGCAGTCTTGCATACCCAATCAGGACACCAGTCCAGATATTCTATTGCGCTCCACTTTGTGACACATACGTCAAGATGGTAATTTCGATTATGCGTGTGTGCTGTGTGATTGAGCTGTGGCATTACAGCAACTAGCAGACTGCAACGTTTACGAGATGTTGTTTGCGCACGCAGACATGCTCTTACTTCTCTTGTGAGAGAACGCAGCCGCGTGTTCACACTTTCATACATCAGGCAGAGTAATATTGACTCAGCAGCCTCCACTCACACATTTTCCTCTGGTGGTATGACCCTTTAAATAGGGTTAGCACTGACAGGCATGTGAGGGCAGTGCTCTGCTGTGTTGTGTTAGACTGTCTCTGAGTAACAGTTTTGTCACTTCTCATGTTGCTTCCATTGATTGTATGCGTGCGCATTGTATCTTTTTGCCTCTCATTTTTCTCCTACCAGCCCCCCTTCTTACCCCCCCCCATCCCAAAGACAGGATATCCTGCTTGGGGAAGAAGCAGGAGTAAGGAATATTATAGCAAACACAGGTGGTTGGACTTCCCCAGAGCTGCAAGAATGTATTATTTACCTGTAATCATCACCGTCCTGACGACGAACTACAAGCTGTCATTTTGTTCTTAAGAATATGAAGTGACGTGTTGTTAGGCGAAAGTCATCCTCAGTGTGTTCAACATCCTCGTAGATCGTTTCAGACTTGACAAGATAAACATCCTAGATGCATCAGGTTTATTTCCTGTTATTGTGCTTGCTAATAACAGTATCTGACAGGAATCTGGTTCCCCTAGTCAAATAAGCTTATATCCAAGCTGTTCCCTAGCAACGCATTTCCACTGAAAAGTGTTATACATATTTAAAATCTCGCATTATGTCACGTCTATCATACATATTCATTACACCTCACTGCTCCGTCAGCTCGCAGGCTCTACTTCATCAAATTTAGGATTGAAGACCGGGCCAGTTTACTCCCACTGAACTCATCTGGTCCCGTTTCCTGTGAGAATAGCTCTGTCGCTGATCATATTCCTTTCCCTCTGACGAGTCCCAGCCCATAGTGATATGAAGCAGAGACACGGCAGCGCAACTCTAAAATATCCAACATACACAATCCTCCCTCTGTCTAGGAGCTGCTTCATTTGTGTGACTCTGTTCAGTTACTTGTTTTGTCTGTGGTCTGGTGAACTGCGGGCGCTCAGTTAAAACCGTGGTGTTTTCTTTGAAGTCCGCTGTGATTGCCAGCAGCTCCCCTGAATCAGGACCTGATTGTACTTGGTTCAGTATGTTAAGTCCCTTTGACTCTTACGTTCAATTTATCATCCATTTGTTCCCATATCCCATTGAAACAGATGTCAGTGAATGCTCTCATGACAGGCAGGCAAACATCCAGAATACAAAAGCTGCGTGTCCTTGCCCCTGTTTTCCACCGATGTAATTGTTGGATAGAAGTTGAAGTTAGAACTTGTGACTTCCTACTGAAGTATTTGATCACTATCCCTGTCTGGCAGCCATCTTTGTTCTCACTGCCAAAGTCAGGATCTGTATGTGAGAAAATCTTTTCCCAGAACCGACAGAGAGAGAGAGAGAGAGGCTTGTTGGGAGGGTAGAGGGTTAGAGGGAACGGACATTGCCTCAAAATGTTCCAGTGCTTTGTTTATTTTTCCTTGGGTAATTTTCAAATGTGTTTGCACCGAGCTGGAGGCATGTTTGTGTTTGATACCCCTGCATAAGTGCACACACCCACACCCACAAACACCCATCTGTAGATTCTGCTTGGTGGTTGAAGCCGTTAACAGTGTCTCCCTGGGGATAAGGTCGTATTTGCATAGCTCGTCTGGAAAACATTTCCGCTGCTCCATTCCCAGGTTTATCAAATACCAAGTGTCTGAGTGCAAATGTGCATGTGAAAGAGAAAAGGGAAGAGGCTTGTTGACGTCTGAACTTAAGAAAAAGGTTCCTGAAAACAGTTCAACCATGGGAAACACTTTTCTAAGCCACTCCATAAATCATAAATCGTGATCAAAAATGTTTCTGGCATTCATGTTTTGTTGATAGAAATGTGTTTGACGAGTCTCTTGTCGATTTGCAGTCTTGCTACGTGTTAAACATTTAAAGCACGATGACACCCCTCCTCCCTCATGTGCCATGTCATTTAGTTACCGTGCGCCATAAGCTTCTTAGCCATGCCGCAATCTAATGTCTCTGGTAATGTGACAATATGGCACACAACTTGATATTGCCATTCACTTGATTAATTACAGGAGTTTGCATGCTCACACACTCGCTTCCTGCGTACCACACAGTCATCCAATAGGATTCATCTTATTTGCTGATTTAAGGCATATTACTGAATGAAAACAGGATCGTTTTTCGGGAAATCACATATTATTGTTGCATGACAGAGACACACGCTATTAGCTTTACTGACAGTGTTTTTGATTTCATATAGAAGGATTGCCAGATTTGAACAAGCTATATACTAGTCAGATGTTAAACATGGTAAAACACATGGGTTGCAATGTCTTGCTGGTGTTTTATTGGGCCAAGGTTTAGTGGTCTACTTGATAAAACTGGCTGGTATCCCCCTAAATCCTCAAAGTGTGTCTGACTCGTGGCCAGAGTCACAACTGAGTGGCCCGAACGGACACTGTAAGGTTTTTGGAGGTGGTCCTCTTCAAGTTAAGGAGTGAAGTGAAGGTTTAACTGTGGCATTAGGGATGGGGATATAAGGGCTTATAAAGTTTTAAATTCAGAGGTTAGGGCCTCAGTATAGAATGGTAAACCCAGAGGATTAGTAGGAGAATCTGGTGACTATCTGAGGAAATCCCTCTCAGGGACTCTAACATCCTCTGTTTGTATGGGTTTTATATCCTCTAACAGTGTGTGTTTACCGAACAGAGCTTTAAAGTTTTATAAACGATTGAGGAGATATAATAATTTCCCCAAAATAAAATATTCAAATCTTCACAGTTCACAACAAGAGCCTTTTATTATACTGCTGATGCCTTCGAACTCTGTCTCGTATACACCTGTAGGCTAAATTATGCATGCATAACTTGGACACACACAAATCTGCAGAAAGACGTAATGTGCGCGCGCTCGCAAAGTCTCTGCAACTCTATGTTGCCTGTGTTTTTCTTTGTGTGTGTGAATGTCAAGGTTTTTCGAGGACATACATAACAAGCCTTTGGCAAATAATCCAACCAATAATCCTAAAAAATGAACCCAGTTCTCATCTGTGACTGTGGCAATGATTGATCAGGTGTTTATATTTATTGAGCAAAAGCTTTCCACCTCCTACCTTCGGATTCTGGCTCTCCCCGAGGCGAAATGGCCAAATGGAAGACTTGCAATACCTTTACAATGACGGGATTCCCTTTGGACAAGAGGAATTGCACACACACACACACACACACAGACCACACATACTTGCCAACGGGCTCTCCCTGCAGATGAGCTGGGTCATTTTTCATTACCCTGGCTCAGGAATCAAGTGTGTAGTAATGGAGCACAGTCACATTGAGCCAAAGCTATGGAGGGATAAATCCCGACTGTAGAGCACAGTGGAGGCAGACCAGACAGGCTGCAGGACAGAGTCTGTGGAGGAACATATAGGTCTTTTTAACTCCTCTATTTGTCATTAGAATACCTAAGACTAGATCCTGGGGGAAAATGAGAGAAAGGTCTGAGGCTGCAGGGTGTTCACTCCATCTCCTCTTATCTCTCCGTTGCTTCTGTTTCCTTTATTATGTTTTTTCTGCCTGCCTCATCTCCAGTTTATTCCTGCTTTCTGTCCTACGTGTCTGCTTTACCCTTTTCAGACTCTTCCCCTGTGCATTCATTGCCTAAATGTCTCGACTGTTGAAGTGTGCGTTTTGGTTTCTCCTGTCCTTACACTTGCACATAAACCCTCTTACATCACCTGAGTCAGTATAGCCCGAGGGGGAGCAGGGGGAGGTATGATGAGGGGGCAGCGAGGTGGAGTGAAGGGTAAGGGGAGTCTGTCTTTGTAAAATTGCGAGTGTATGTTGATTTTGTAGCGTGAAGGATTCATTGTCTTTGCCATCCCGGGATCACGATACTGTCGTCTGCTGGGTTGAATCTCTTTGTGAGGAAAACTTTCATTGCATTCCTTTTTACTTTAAGTGTGTACCCCTGGGTCATGCCTTTGCCTGCTACAGTGTCTTAGCATTGTTTTGCAGTGCCTCCTCCTCATTTCTGGCAGAGTGTGCATGGTGGAGACAGCTAGATCTCCCAGAAAGTTGTCATGACAACTTTTGATTGCATCTTAGGTTGGAGAGCAAGGGGGAGTGAGGCTGGTCAAACATTTATGTGCATGTGTGCCTCTGTGTGTGTGTGTGTGTGTGTGTGTTTGCTTGAGAGTGCAGGTTGTGTCCATGCCACTCAGCTAAAGAAGTAAGTGCTTTCAAAAGCTAAGAGTCATTACGTGGCTGGAAGCTCACCGAGCTGCTGTAAAGCCAGTGCCTTGAATGATGTCGCTCTGTTGCTGTCTCCCTAATTAGCCTGGAGGGTCTGTGGAGCCCTGTAGGGCACACACACACACACACACACACACACACACACACACACACACACACACACACACACAGACACAGAAGGGCAAAATTAGCAGAACAAGAACAGAGAGGATTTGGGCGCTTTTTACCCAAAATCCCTTTTCTCCTCTCCCCTGCTGTTCTGGTCTCAGGGTACATGTTTAATAGGCTTGTAGAATACATTATGACTATGGCACACACACACACACACACACACACACACACACACTATAGGAGTTTGCAGACAAGGCTGCTTAATATTCAGCATACTAAATGATTAGAGTGTTTGGTATTCTATCCAGTTGCAGGACAGGGGATAGAGGCCACTGGAGTTCAACCGCTCTGTGGTACATAGTGCCCTTGAGTTTAGACCACAAGCTGTGTGTGTGTGTGTGTGTGTGTTTATTTGTTTATGAGAAACCAAAAGAAAGATAGAAGAAGCAACAGAGAGATAAATAGAGGTCATGGAAGAAGATTCATCAATCAACAAAGTTCAATGGGTTTACAGGCACTAAAACAGGGCGCACACACACACACACACACACATACACACGTCACTTTGGATTTCTGCATGCATTGCCAGCAGTAGCTACTGTGATTTCTCACTGTCTAAATTATAGATGAAGAAAGGAGGTGTAGGGTAAAAGATCCTTCCCCTGTGAATGACTCACACACACACACACACACACACACACACACACACACACAACCTAGATCCTTGCAGATCAGCCCCCCGTTTTCACTAAAACTGTGTTTCATTGAGATAAAAGTCTTAGAGACATGACATCACTCGTATCTATTTGTCCTTAGCCTCTGTGCTCTGCTTGTTAGGCTGCCAGTACTCTGGCTCCCCCTCTCGCCCCATCACTGTGTCCTTCCTCAGAAGCTGCTTTAGAACACAGAGCAGATGTATGACCACATTTTCAGAGACACACACACCAAGATAAACACACAGACACACACAACTGTTGTACTTATAATGGCTTTATCAGCCAAGTGCTCCCTTTAGAGGGGAATTTAAGGAACATCAAACCCATGTCAGTAAAGGGCAAAGCTGAGCAGAAAATGTCATCTGAGAGCCATAGCAGAGACTGAAAGAGGGGGAATCATAAACCGTGGAAGTAAGGCAGCTTGTCCCTCTTTTAGGAAATAGGCAAAGTGGAAAACCCATTTTGACTATTTTGATATAGCTCACCCTATAAAAAAGCAAAAGCGTAAAGACACATGCAAACACATTCAAATTGTTGGTAGCACGCAAGAAGGATGATCGGCATACAGAAACTTGCCAGTGGTGACTTGCTCTCAAACTGACGCACTGAGGCGCAGTGTCATCGTGCTGTGACCAGGAAAGGCTTGAATGTCATCAAGGGAGTCATTTGATGTGATTCTGTTTTAGAGCATTCTGTATTAAATGTAACTTCAGGCTGTATGTGAGTGCCTGTGTACACGTGTACACCTCTTTGATCCAGATTTTAAGTACAGCAATTAAATTGACAGATACACCTCAAATACTCACTGTTACAGCAATGACTTAGTTTTGCTGGATATTCAAAACAAGCATTTTGTTATTTTAGGGTCAGACAAAGTGACCTTCTGATGGGAAATCTGAAAAGAATGAGGAGAAGGTTTTCAGACCATGAGGAGTTTATCAGGAACCAGGTGAGGTTGTTAGTGTTATGATTACAAGGCATATTCACGTGTATAGTACCAATACAAAATGGTAAATAATTCCCTTCCTGTGTTAGCTTCACCCTATTATTTGTCTTGTCTCTTATGAGCCAAGAGACAAAGCCTGAATATTTGCAATTCATTGGGGAGGATTGAAGCTCCCCCGGATGTACAGTATATGGCAGCACATTTGAACTGAGGCAGAGATGGATTTGTGTGGACTCAGCACAACTATTGGATCATCATAAAGCACGATTTCTGATGACTTTATTGTGCCTACCGAAAAACACCTCATAGCAATGTCCAAGTGCCTATGCATTTAAAACTCACAAGCATCTCCATCTGTCAGTTTTAGTGAAAGTTGTGATTCTGTGCTTGTACTGAAAAAAAAAATAATTGGGTAAAGTCTGGGAGTGGAGCTTTGTAGTAAAATGAGAACAAAGCAGAGTTGGCTACAGAAATATCTCCAGTTTGTTTGAAGTGCCAGTGTGTTTCTGATTTTAAAAACGCCCTAACTGGAACCATATTTCAGTCCCAAAGTCACTCACTGGCAGGGAGGGTGGAGCTCACAGACACACACACACACACACACACACACACACACATATATATATATATATATATATACACACACACACACACTTGAACAAACAAAACAGATCTCTCCCGGTCAGTCGTTTCTCTAGACATTCCTGGCCGCCTTTCCGTGACCCTCCCTGCTCCGTCTCACATGAAGCACTAGATGGAGAAGAAGACGGGATTTGGCCCTGATATTATTTTTCCATCAGGTTTTCAATAACCCATTCAACTGAAACTGTAGACTATTGAGAGCTACAGTATGTTTTGCTGATTCTTGTTGTTGTAATCTAATCTGCACCATATGCAGATAGTGTAAATTAAAACTGACGAGTCATAAAGCCTATTCAGCTGTAATGATCTCAGCATCATAAATCATCATCGGACTGCTTGTGTCAGACCACGCTTTCTCTCAAAGTGACATGTTTAAGAGTGTGCGTTTGTTTAGTCTCCATAAATATGAGAGACGCAGACAAAGACAGACCATGGAGAGCATGGCGTGTGTGTGTGTGTGTGTGTGTGTGTGTGTGTGTGTCAGTCAGTCTTAACTGCCTACCGCAGCGTCCCACACTCAGGGTTAAAAAGATTCTCCATCTTGCTTCAATTAACCGCTCAGCACTGTTTATATCACATTCCACCAATATAGGTTACCTTTTCCAGCACAGACCATCGACCCTCTTCTCCTGCTCGGCCCAGGCAATACCCATTGCCTGTTAAACCCACCTCACCCATCCAGATCTTTCCCCTTTGGACTCTTACTCCATAGTAATACAACCAGATCAGCACCTCATTACGACCACACCTCAGCCCAGATTAGAAGCTCACTGGCCCCATAACTAGGCTCTGTCAGGGCCCAGATATGTCACACATACAAGTGTTTCTCACCTTGTGCTTCTTGGCAACATTCTCTGTAGGTCAATGAAAGGTGACAATGTATAGGGAAGTAAGGGGCATGAGCATTGGACAGACAGGCTCACTAAATCACAGCTGTTTATTATGGTCCCTTCCTGACGTGCTTCCTTTCTTCCTTCCTTTTCCTCCCTGGCTTTTCTGTGATTCTGTGAATCCGTCTCATTCAGCTTTTATGGAGCTACTTACATTCCTTCCAAAGAGGAACAATAATTCATAAACTCTTGTGTTTTACTGCCCCACTGCCTGCATTGTCCCCGTCTCTCTTCCTCCCTTGCATTGGACAAACAACAGTGTCCTTGTGATAGCAAACTGAGGAAGCTTCCAATAAAGGGAGATATGTATTTGACTGGAGAAAGTGAAGGAGGGATGGGTGTATGTATTAAAGCCAAAGACAAGAGTCATCTGGAGATGTTTAAGTTGGACAGGCCAGTTTCCGGTGTCTGGAACAGGCCAAAAATATCCAGAAACAGAAAAATCCAGCAGGAGGGGAAAGGATACACCTCCTCGTTTCTCATGTGACCTTCTACATTCAGCAAACTAAGCTGAATTTGGGGCACAAGCAATGTTCAAGCCCAAGAACATAACATTTAAATATTGCTTAATGCTTGGGAAGAGAGTATTTCTGATGAATCCTGCAAATGCGGAAGGTGTACAACATATGTATTCAAACTGTACAAGTGCTACATGTGGCCTCACGTTGTCTCCATAACATGGGGATTGCTCATGTTGTAATACAATAATAGAAAACAGACTAGCTGCCGAGTCATTCAAAGATTTTACTGACAGCAGGTATAGGATTAGCCCTGCCTTCACAGCACAGTATCTATTTATGGTACCAAAAACTGGACTGATTTTGTTATGTTAACAACTTGTGGTTTCAACGGCTGCTGCTCCAGCTGTGTAAGGTGAACACAAGTGCCCAATTTAGGTCATGCAAAAAAAAAAAGAAGAAGGGGGGGGAAGAGAGAGTCAGTTCAACGGCTGCAGTGGACTGAAGTCCAGAAATCATTCGAGCGAGCCAAACCTGAGAGCAAGGGGATCTGTTTTAAAAGTGCAGGCAGGAAGTGACAGACTGGAGAGAGAGAAAGACCAAACCAGGGGCGCAGAGATCTAACTGAGACTCATGCTGTTCTTTTGCAGAATCGTCTAACCAGTTTAGGCCTATGGAAATCTATCCCAAAATAATAAAACATGGTATGGGCTTGGCATACAGCTGTATTTGTCAAAGCATATCAGTCATACGAGGATATGAACCCCCCCCCCACAGAGCGTGCATTTCTGAAATTACAGCTGATTTAATAAAGTAAGTGATCTCTGCTCATTGTTATGTATCAGCAGTGCAGTGCTTGTTTTAAAGGCAGACTATTGGTGTGCTGTGCAGACACAGATGTCTGTTACACACACACACACACACACACACACACAGAGGTCTGCAGCTTCTCATGGCTGTGAGCTGCTGCAGAATATTCCCCCTCATCTCCTCCTCTCCCCGCCCCCACATCTTGCCTCCATTATTCCCGTGTTTTCGAAGCAACTCCGATGACAGCGCGAGACGTAGCTGGCGAGTGAAGGCAGCCTGGAATATGTTCGAGCGTTAGCCGTTAGCCGTTTCTTCCGGTCGTCGTCGTCCCCGTCCCCCCCCCCTCTGTTGCTGACCGTTGGTATGGTCCCCCTGCTACCAGCACGTCCACTCGCCGTTGGTGCTCGGTGCCGGTAGCAGCAGCAGCGGGGCTGGTCGACCGGGACTAGCGCCGTGAGAAGCTCTCTGCTGTCGGAAGGCGGGAGGGAAGGCAGCCCTGAGAGACGCTCCGCGGTCGCCGTTAATTAGTCATCTCCAGCTCGGCTGCTGTGGCTGTGAGATGAAACGCTAACGGCCGTGAGGCGTTTAGAGGATACCGGGAATCTGCAGCGAGCAGCGGCGCTTGTAATCAACGTCAACTCATGGCCAGTAATGTGGATGCAGATGTGCCTCCTCCCGCAGGCCGGCCGGGAAAAGGGGTGTTTTTTGATGATGTTCTGGCAGTAACACGACTCGTTTCTTTCTGGGATTAATAATTCGACCCCCCCCCCCCCCCGTTTCGGAGCCGGATTTTGTGTGGGAGGCTCGCAGGCACCGTTTGTTTGCAAGGTAGCTGATAACATTACTGCCGCCGCAACAACTGACCAAGCATCACTGTCAACTGTCTGTCAGCCTGTCAGCCTGTCTGTCTGTCTGTCAGCCTGTCTGTCTGTCTGTCAGCCTGTCTGTCTGTCTGTCTGTGTGTGTCTGTGTGTGTGTGTGCCGGCTCTGTAATTGGTGGTGTGGGCTCCAACTAAATATTGAAACATTGTGAGCAAGGCTGCTCGTTTTCGTCCATCTCTCGTCCTTTAATCTCACCGTTTGTTTGCCAGTGAGTCAGACCTGAGGATGGATGTTGGCCAATTCAAACCTGACTAGTAAAGAAATGTTGAATGAACATGAATCACACACCAGGACAAGGTAATGTAGCTGCTGCCACGTCTCTGTTTACAGCACATCAGAGGTCAGTGTCCAGATGCTGTGATTCTGTCACGTTGGCTAAACTGTCTCATGGGTCAGCAACGTTACATGATGCTGAACCTGTCCACATCTTTTTTTTTTTTTCTTTCTCAAACATGTTTAACCACAAGAAGCTATTTGTAGAGACTTTATTGAGTTTGGTTTCATGGGGGGTAGAAACTCAGTAGCATGTGTCCAATATCACAAAGTGAACTTTATGACTAAAACCTATATGCGTCTGCCTCTGCCGTGTTGGTCTGCCTAATTTTAGCCTCAAGGCAGTGATTTGTTACCTTGACGTTAAGGTTTGTACTGTTCCCAAGTGCCTCAAGCAGAGTGCTAGTGAGACTGCGTGTACCTGTGTGTGTGTGTGTGTGTGTGTGTGTGAGTACACACACTGTCTGCATTGCAGTTGAAAGTATTGCAGACAAGATACCAAAGTAAGATCTTTGCTCAGTATACTGTAGTCCTGCCCTCTCTTCTATCACATGCCCAGGCTCAATAATGGGGAAAGAAGATTAGTTTAGCCAGCAGAATGTTTTCAGAAATTAGATATTTGCTTACAGTCTAACAACTTTGCACCAACATTTGACCCCCCCCCCCCCGCGTGACATAGCAGGGTTCTTATTGTATCTCTATTTGGTTAAAATGAATTGTGTTTTTCACCATTGACCTACAACTCTGTAGTCATGGTAGTAATCAAATTCACTATATACAGTATAAACATGGAACGTTTTTGGAAAGGTAATATAATTCCAGAACGGGGGGGGGGGGGGGGCC
>JAVQJF010040740.1:0-15518 GCA_036023855.1 Gadopsis marmoratus | reverse complement strand
TATATATATATATATATATATGAATATACTGTATATCAATTGTATAAATCTTGTATAAAAAAAACAAAGACTTAAAATAAATCAATATTACATCCTATTAGCACATAGATACTTGAATCTGCAATCCATAAAAATCATTGAATTTAATTTCAGTAAACCTGACTGTGATTTATTTTAATTTATTTTAAATAAGATTTAGACTAAAAGCCTCCGTCTGTCGGGATGTTTAGTGCGACGAGAGGCGCCTGTGTAGTCTTTTACAATGCATGACGTTAAGTTTTTTACTGTGTGCCTCATTTTCTGCCCTCTGAAGAGTGTCGCAACAAACCAGATGTGATTTTTAAACAAAACATGGCAGTAGTCAGATGTGCCCACACAGTCACCACGTGGCCTTTGCCCCGCGCGTCAGCCGACACCTACAAACTGCTTTTTAGACAGTTTTTTTTGTTTTTCTATCAGAGCTGCAAAAATGTGCTGTTGAAAGATTTATAATGACAAGTACAGATGTTTGTGTTCTTGAGCTCTGCTTGGAATTTGTTAAAATGCTGATATGTGTGATAATGATGGACTAACAAAGAGGTGTTGGAAATGCCTCCAAAGAATTTTACATTAAGTCTTTAGTTTTGCACCAACGACTTTTTTTCAGTTATAATATTTGTAGAAAAACTACCCGAGGAATAAAATATCTGCCAGCAGAGTTGTCACAGTTTTTCTCTACTGGCTTTAAAATCTGAAGTAAACAACTCTGATCTCAGCTCCTCTTACCTGAACTGTCACTTTTCCTCTTTCCATTTCTCTTCTCGGCCTCAGCAGGTGACAGAGTCTGTCTGCCAAAGTCTGCAGGCACACAGGAGGCCCCTGTAGGGGTGCTGCTGCTGCCCAGACTGGGGGTGCTGGCGCACATACTGGGCCCACCAGGGTGGCCCAGGTCTGGGGGTGTGGGCCCGTTGTCATGGGATGAGTGGGAGTGCGGGTGGCAAAGGTTGTGGCGCGTGCTACTGCCAGGTGATGGCATCTGTGGGATGTGCCAAGATGCATGGTGCTGAGGTGGGTGGTGATGCTGCTGGGAAGGCAGGTGGCTGCGGTGGGGGTGGGGGTGGTGGTGGTGGTGCTGCCCGGGAAACAGGCCATCGTCGATCGGGTAGCTGGAGATGATACAGGGCGACGGTGAGGAGGTGGAGGAGGAGGAGGATGAAGAGGCCAGGTCAGGGTAGGAGACGTGGTCCGAGCGTCCGTGCAGAGTCAGGGGAGACTGGGTGAAGGCGGGATGCAGGGCCTGCGCCGGGGCGTGGGGGCTCCGCAGGCAGCCAAACAGTGTGTGATCCATCGCGTGCAAACACACACGGCCCTCCAGGAAAGGTGAGGGTAAAAAGGGTAAAGTTACTAAATCAGCCAAAAACAAAAAGATCACAAGCACATATCCAAGATGCTTCTCTTTTTCCCTTGACTATCCCCCCCAAAAAAACAAAAACGTTTTCCTTCAGTTAAAAATAATTCAAATACACTCGTGAGTAGTCGAGAGCAGAAAGTAAAGTGTGTTTTGAAATGGGCGTCCTGTGATAATCCGGAGCATGCGGCCAGTTGCCAGGCTGTACAGGATAAACAGTTAGCCCAGGATAAGCTGCAGCAGAGCCTCTCAGATGTCAGGAGGAACAGGGGACTGGAGCTCGATGCTGGGAGCAGAAGGAGGTTCCTAGGAACTGCAGAACGAGGGGAGCCGGCGGAGGGGATGTTATAAATAGGGTGTAACGTGAGAGGGAGGCTGGGTCACAGACTGCATACGCGCTACTGACCACATACATATGATCGCCCTCCAAAAAGCACAGCACAATAAATCTGCACTATTAAAATGGCTGAGCCTCAGGAAAGAGTGCAATTTATTTTGGACTTGGATCTGACCTCCGGTGGCCATCTTTTTATTTCCTGCAAGAAAACAGCCTTCATGGTTCATGGGTGGGGCTGCAGGAGAGGGCTTGGGGGATGGGACGGGGGGGGGACGGGGGGGTGTTAGGGGAGGTGAGGGAGTGTGGAGGGATATATAAAGGGGGGCGAGGTGTCAGGGGTTAACTGAGCGTGTCACCCTGTCTTTGTCAGTTTCGACCCTTTAAAATACTGTTAGTCTTATGGAGGAAGGCGAGGACGCTTTGTTGCTTCCATCTGAGGTCTGATGGTTTCCTTCGCTGGTGTGTGTAGACCTCCAGTTGCTCACTGTATCATCGTCTCTCTTCTAGCCTACTTTTAAAGTAATTTGAAAAGTTTTACTCCAACATAGTAGTCAGAAACTTAACAATATTCATTGTAGTGTAAATGGGTCCAATCTGAAATAAAGTTGAACATTTAATCATCCAAGTAGGTTACCTACTGCCCTTAAAAACAACCCCAGTTCGTTTTAATTTTATAGGAGTGTTTTTTTTAATATACATATGATGTTTATCTCATTTTGAAATGAAACACCTCACATCATCAAATCGATACACACAGTAATACAGTTACAAGTTTGACCTTATAAATATGAGTTCAAGAAGTTAAAATAACCATTTTTATTTGCTTTCTTTCAAAACAACATCCCAAATATCAAATATAGTGGCTTTAAAATGACCATTAACGACTGTAGCAAACTTTAACGCAATATTCTTAATGATGGCACAATAATGAAACCGAACCTGTGACCATTTTCTTTATCATTATTTAAAATAAGTACACGCAGGCAGGAAATAATATCCGTGGCTCGTAGCCTCGTGAGTGACCCTGAAATAAATTCCCGAAAAATGGTTTATGACTTTGTATAAGGTGAAATATTTCAACCACCTACCAACGTGCCTCAAACACTCATATCACACATTGTCAGCCCTCACACCAGCGTCTCACTAAATCAGTTTGACCATAAAAGTGTCCTTTGCTTTTGAGTGACGTAGGATTAAAAGCCGAAAAACAGCCGGGAGGGAAAGACGCCTTCACTTTTTCTCTTACTATTAATATAATGAGCTACACCAAGACTCAAATAAAACTAAAAACTCAAACTCATTTATATAACTTGCTGATACAAAGACAAACAATATGGGACTTAAAAATATTTTTGACGAAAAAATCCTCTGATTTAATGAGGAAATTATAAAAAATCTGGTTTTAGTCTATGCAATTAAAATATCTCGGTGATATAATTTATTCAGATAACAAAATGAAATATTGTAAATGAACACGCATTTATTATTAGAGCTATATATAATCCCCTCACACACACGTTCTTCCTTCAGATCTCTAAAATTCAAAGCAACAATGTGACTGGGCTGCGATACTGAGTGTATACGGCACACATTCCAAGCGCATACAGGTCAGATTGAAATACAATAATACATAGAAACAATCAGAAATGTAAATCTGTGTCAGAGTTTCCATGGCCCAGACCGGTTTTACAGTCAGTCACAACAAGTCCACGCCCTGGGGAGCCGGGCGGACGACGCAGGCTGTGCCACAGGCGCTGTGGGCCGCCTGAGAAAGGAAATTAATTCCTCTTTGAGAGTAAATTACTTTAACAGATAGCACGACGGAGGCAGGCTGTAACTTTGCCGCTGTCGCCCCCCCTTCCCACCCACCACCCCCACCCCAGTCCCTCCAAAGCCTCCGAAGGCAGCAGAGGCAGCGCAGCAGAGGAAAAGGCACCTTAGGTGAGTGAGTGTCCAACTCTTCTACTGTTTACCTTACAAATTAAAGGCTATTAGCAGGTTAGCCGAGGCTATATATTCGCTCAGGGCCTTGAGCAGGTATTAATTCACACGTGTGTCCAATCCTGCCGCTGGGCTCGCAGCAGTGATGGCCTGTGGTCTTCGCCACTCGCGGGCTATATGAGGCAAAATCTCCCACTGTGTGAATAAGTGTGTGTGCAACTGGGCTACACTCGTATATCAAACCAATCCTGGACTTTTATTGTGAAAAATTTAGGTATCACCCAGCCAGATAGGACTGAGGTGTCACATGACATCCATAATTTACATTTTGTTATCTTTACATTTTCTGTTCGTATGAGTTTATCCTAGTTTGTCTCCCCTACCACTGAATACATGTGATTCATTTTAGAGCTGCTGACCCCAAAATAAATGTCAAATTTAGAGTTTCAGTGTGCCACGATGGCGTTAAAGGCTGTTTCAGATACTTTTTTCTGTCTGAATTGAATAATATCCAATTGGAAACTTTTTATTTGGACACAAAAACGGTCTCACTTGAAGATATTTCTGAATATTGGCCGAAACCATCAATGACACAATTCTAAAAATAAAAGAAACTACCCGTGTTGGCCTCCACAAGCACATGGTCGTCAGAGCTTTTATGTGATGACATGTCAGATGAAGAGGAGGATAAAAAAAAGCGGTGAAGGGTTTGTAACGGTGAGTAGGTGTAAGTCGTAAAAAGGAGTCAGCGGAGAGGAGGGGTCGCCGTTGTCCGTGCGTTTCTGATGGTCTTTCTGATGGACTTGAGGCGGCTGCATGGCGGCGTGTTTTGTCCACTGAAGGCAGACCTGCTGCTCAGCCTGTGGCTGTCAGTCACACAGCAAACACAGCTCGGTGCCTCTGTCGCCAAAACAAACGCGCAACCAGCACTTTTTGGTCCTTCTTCCTCACACGACGTTAAGAGTTTACGCTGTTATTCACGGCATGCTTTGGGCTCGCTTCTCACTCACGGAAAATAAGCAACTGCAAGGTTGTTGTTGTTTTTTTTTTGCAGAGGTGTAATTCTCTCTCAACAGCAAAAAGTAGTGCCGCCTCGGCGTTAAAGTGTCGCAGGCATCCGTCTAAAACAGGGAAACAACAGGAACCTTTAACTTTAAATCCCCCTATTTTGCAATTATAAGCAGAATCTAAACATTTACTAAATAGTTTCAACACAGCAGAACGTATGTGAGCAGATAGACGTGTTTGGTAATGTATTTGTGGAGGCTGCTGTATAAACTGTTAATGACAATAAAGTAAAACAGTTGTAATAATATAAAATATGTCTACATAGGACAGTTGTAATTATTGATGAACTACTGTACATTAATCGAAACTATGAATTGTCCTATTACAACTACATTAGTGTGTTATTTACAAATGCTAAATAAGGGGGGTTCAATTAACAAGTGTTACCCAGAAAAGACTGTAAAAACATGAACAAGTCACAAGACTTTATTTGATAAGTAAATAGAAGCATTAATGACAGTCATAATTGAGAAAATAAACCGTATAAGATGTTCCTCCCTGTATGAAACTGTTAGCCTTTCAGTTTTCGTGGCCAATCTCACTTCTCTCACTTTCCTAAATTTAACAGCCCCCCGATGTGTTATATGCTTTACTGCACAAAAAGCTTTGATGCAGCTCAGACTATAATATGAACATTTAAAAAGGCCCAGTGCATGTGTAATCATTATTCGACATTTTCCTTTTTTTTTTGCTTTTTTTTGTTTGTTTTTTATTCTCCAGCTAATATGGAAACGTTTCAGAGCGCACGACTCTCAGCGAGGCTCTCCTGATATATAAAGCATGCGGCCAAGTACAGTAAGATTACAACGGATGGGTTTTATAACAGCAGCAAAGCCAATATGTCCTAAATTAAAACGGTTGGAATAATAACAAATGTAATCCTGGAAAATAAACGGAAACCTGCAGGATTTCTGGCCTGAACTAAGATTTCTGACCCTCTTCAGATATAATATTTCCACCTTTTGAAAAACCTGATGCCTGCTTGTCATAAAACGGTCACTGGCATGAAAGTTGTCGAATAAGCTCGTTGCCTTCTAGTAGGTGATGTGTTTGAGGGCAAAGTATCTCAATAAGTTTGCTTTTTACTTAACTAGAAATAATATTTTCACCAACAAAATTTCCATCAGATCATTAGATCCAGAGAAGCAAAAGTGCATTTAACATTTGACACATTAACTAAAGCAAACTTTTTAAAAAGAAATTGGGATCCGTCGTCATGAGCCTATACTGGAGCATCAGCTTCAGAGATAAATGACGTGATCCCTGCGTTTGACCCTGCGACTAATGCCAGAGCAGGGACAGTGACAGTGTTGCAGCGTTGAGGCGAACATCTGCGGGCGGCGAGGAAACTGTCGTCGCTGCTCGCTTCCTTTCAGGCTTCGGGCCGCAGATTTACGGCATGTTGTCAGGAACATTGTCCATACGGACGGTCGCGGGAACGTCAGTGATGTACGACGAAGTGGTGAGACAGTAAATGTTGCCTCCTTTTACGGCTCGGTTACACGAGGAGGACAGCAGCCTTCTCAGGGAGCGACAGCACGGAGGCATAAAAGGGAAATGTTGACAGCTCTGAACGCATCTGTCATTTCTTTTAACTCACTTCGTGCAGCCTGAGGATGAAACGTTTGTGTGAGACTCTATTTGCTCTTTATCACATGAGAGTGAAAAAATAAGCTGCTAAAGTTTGTCCTCTTCAAATTGTTGCCACAAACGCAACTTTTTACTTTTTGTATGAAAATAATTTAATTCAAAATGAAAACGGAGTCTTCTGTAATCACACCGCGCGTCAGTGAGTTGTTAAAGAGCTGCTATATTTTAACTATTTTAGAAAACCTTGCAGTCAAATTGTTCTAATTTGCCGTGTTTTGACAGGATAAAGGATTTTCCAGCTGTTATGGATATAGAAAAATAGCTAAGCTTTTGATTATGATGCTCATCTAATAAGTTCAAAACCAACATGGACATCAAGGCAAAAACAAGCCCATTTCCTGGGTATAAAGCTAATGTAAGCTATTTTTGGTGCAACACCTTAGTAACCGAACACGTCGCCAAAAATAGCTTACGCTAACATTTCAGAGTTATAACAGCTCTTATATGACACTGATGGCATCTTTGTAAAAATCTGTCTTCACAGTTCGATTTCCAGCTCTGATGGAGTCATTTCACACAGTGCAGCTCTTAGGTGGCCACTTTCTGTGTCTGTAATGGCCGCGGACAGCCGGGGTGAGATCATCATCTATAATGGGGGGGGGCGGTTGGAGCTGCCTGGTGTGATGGTTCCCCTCCTCCGCCTCCAGCTTGAAGGCACCGGAGCCTGAGTAGACGTGCGTGATGCTGTGCAGGGGCCTCGCACCGAGTCAGACCGCACCTCAAACAGCCCGGGGTCGCCGCACTAAAACCTCCATTTAGATCTGGACTCGGCACAGCCGCCAAAAACCAAAAGCGGCACCCGGCTCCAGCCAGCCACAGTGCTAAGCCGGTTTCCTCCCAGACTAAAATTGTAAACTCCCTCCTTCGCCCCCATTCACACTCCTCGCCGTCTTCAAGCGAGCCAGACTTCTCAGCTTGCGAACGGAGCCATCGGTGATTATTGTTTGTTCAATTGGATTGCCTGCCCACCTACCATCCAACCAAACCCACCCTGCACGCTAAAACGTCCTGCTGCACAACACATAAAGTTGCAGGCTCAGTCCACTGGCTGTGGCCATGTTGCATCACTCCAGCGTCCCTCTGATGGTCCAGCTTCAACATGCGGTTCCAATAAGGCAAATCATTCAGGAGAGTGAAGTCAACCTTTTATGATTTTATGGCTTCCTTCTCTCTTTAGGTTCCTGGGAGTTTCTGGATGATTCCCAGAGCATTTATTCCGTGAAGTTACTGTACGTGGTGGGACCGGCCTGTTTTTTGACTAATGTTAAGTCAATGTGTTGGTGGCTGGTGAATCTTATTAACACTTAATTCAGATTTGTCAGCTTCGCTAAGCATCGTCACGCAGTTATTCCACTGTGGGTGACTGCGATAGTGTTTGATTGCAACCCCATTTAAGAAAATGTTTTTTTGGATGGAAATGCACAGTAGCTTCGCCCAGATTGCGTTTTCTATCAACTAAATGAGGAAATGTTGCTAATTAACGTATCTGGCAACGCACAGAGGGTATAAGTATCAATACAATATCTGCTTTTTTCCAGAAAAGGTGATTTAGTGCAACTTAACACAGCCTTCCTTAACTGTGACACTTCAATAAATGCAAAGGCATTAACAGAATAAAACTATATTTTTATTATAATTAATTTCAATTGAAAACTCAACTTCTTTGTAAACATGTGGTACTTACATTCTCTCACAGTAGTTCACAGTCTATCTTTCCTCCCTAATTAATCTGGATGTTTGTGTAAACGTACCGTTGCTGTGGCGAAGGCTCGCAGTGAAACTTGGTGTTTTTGTGGCCACGGTTATTGCCGAACCCTGTATATATACTGCAAGACTAATGAGGGAATGGGGAAACAGGTGAGCAGGTGGGCGGGGACTGTCAGGAAAAGGGTTACTGCCAGGCAGGAGGGAGTGGCTGGACCTGAAAGGACAGGGAAAACAGAGCAGTCTGGCGCCTGGCTCTAAAACCTCGATCCCGTGAGGTTGTCGTTGGCCACGTGTGCATGACGTCAGAGCAAGTCTGGATCAAGTCGCACACAAGTCTAAGCGGCATGCATTGTGCAGCGATCGCCGGTGATGCCTGGCTCATCTCTAACGAGCCTGACACTAGAAACTGGTTAACTTTCTGCACGTGCACCAGCCAGGAATTACACCTCTCATCGCAACGTAGTTGGGAAATTTAGCTGAAGACAGGGTTGTTGGGATTTCTTTTGTCTGGACTTTGGTTCAAGCTTTATCCAAACAGATCAGTGTAGCTGGAGGAGTTGTGGTGTGATAAGCATGGAGACTGTTGGTGAACCTTCTGTAGAGGTTTTCAGTAGACCACATATTGTTTATTAGTATACTGTAGACTATATAAGGCCAATATCAGTTATAGGGTTTCATTTAAAGTCCTACACACCCACAGTTCAGACAGACAGGTTTCTTCACATATTCTGCCAGATTAAAACCTCGTTTAAAGCCTCTGTGGGGCGTGCCTGCGCTTGATTGACACCTCCAACACTGTTGGCTTTGCTGCACCTGTTCAGGCAGGACAAATTACACCTTTATCATTCTTATAAGCACACGGTCCCTCACGTTGATTTCCAGCTCCAACCAATTCTAGCCCGACCAAATATCTGAGAACACCTGTGTGGGTGTGCAGGACATTTAATTTAATTTCGTCAAATACCGTATTTCCTCAAACAAAAGCCAAGAATCAGTTATGCCTCTAGTAACGTCGCCATGAACAAATAAAGGTCGGCCTCCCATACAGGCCGGGGAAAACACAAGGATGGATCAACTCCCGGTGACCATCAGTATGTGCGTGCCAACTAACGTAATATATTTCCCGTTCAATTATTTTTATATAGCACCATATTATAACAAAGCTATCTAATAGCACTTTTTCATATAGAGCAGATCTAGACCGACCATGAGCAGCGCTGGACAACAGTGGCAAGGAACAACTCCGCCCACTCTGGCCCCAGAGATACATCTGAGCAGAAGGTACCTTTGGTCGGCTCCCACCTCGCGGCTCGCCCCAATAAAAAGCCTTGTTAAGAAATAATATAACAATCCATGACTTATAGGTCTAGAAATGTTGACACAGGTTTCCTAACCTGACTAGAGTAATATCTGGTTCAGAAGAAATGCTCAGCCTTAAAATCTCCACTGAACTGAATCTCAACTGCATTAAAGTGTCATTATTCTGTAGCTATGGGTTCAGCTGTAATATCAGCTGTTGTTCCTCTGCCTGCTTGGGTCTTGTAGCTATCTAACTCGGGTGTTTATTGTATAACCAGCTGTGTGATCTTGTAGAGTTTTCGAAGCCGCAGCAGACACCGGGACCCTGCTCATGCTGCACAGTGATGCATTGACTCTGCTGCTCCAAGTTCTCCACAGTGTGACCTGAGGACTTAAAGGTGCTGACGCCACCCTTTCTGAGGTGACAGGAGGTGCAGCGTGCAACAGGAGAACAGCGACCTCTACTGGTAGGCGATGAAAGGGATGAGTGAGTGTATATACTGTATGTGTGTGTGCATATACAAGCCTATAAGTGCAGCTGGTGAGTCCCACTGATGCAGTTACAACTAATGTTCTACAAGCTTTACCTGAAATGTGCTGCTAACGTTCATTTAATGTTCAAAACATCAAACTAAAATATGTACTGGTGGTTTCATTTATCACCTCTGTATGTAAATGCAAAAACAGACCGTTGCTTAAGTTGAAATTCTAAGTTAATGTCATGACACAAGGTGCTCACGAAGCAAAACTGCGTGTAAACGTTTAGTGCCAGAAGATAACAGAAATGGAAAGATGTTTCGCAAGGTGAAAAGCCTTCATCTCACAAAATGTCGAACTTTTCAGTAACTAAACATCGGCCTCGTGTTAGTGAATTGGTCCACTTTTGGCATAATCCTATAAAAGGGTTTGGAGATAATGTTGTGAGGTGAAGTAGCTGTGACATGGTGTTAATTCATGCAGGATGCAAGGGAACATTACCAAGATGTAGACTTCTTTATTTACACAACTGAGCTTTATTTTCATTTATCTTGGGTTTACATGGTGCATATTTCTAAACACGTGTGTGTACAGTATACTCAAAATGCCTAAAACTAATTGACTCATCGAAATTGAAATTCTTGATATGTGGGCAAATAATGACACTTCCTTACATTTTGCTGCCTAACAGGATACTCTGGTGGTTGGATGAAATCCTTATCTGAGAGCAAGTGTTTAATATTTCTGTGTAATTTGTTTAACAGGGACAATGCACTTTACATTTCTTGCACCAGATTTAGCTAAAAGCTGGTCGGAGGCCACCAAAAAAAAAAAAGACTTGACGGACAATCTAAACATCATTAAAAAAATTGTGTAAATCATCAAAAGTGGAGATGCAGACAGCAGTGATGTATTAGGTACTTTAACAAATATGTGAAGTCCCAAACACGGCTACAGATCTCTGTGAAGAGCTACAGAATGTTCCTCCACAACCGGGACTCCGCTTCTTCTACTGTTTGTTTTTACTTGTTTTACTTGCCGCTGTGATTGAGCTGAAATTCCTCACTCCCCTCAGTTTACATCCCAGATTGTTTTCCACTGAAGGCATGTTTGAATTTCAGATGTTTGCTTGGCATTTATCTGCCTGCAAATAAATAGCATGTCTCCCCAGCAGCTCTGGAGTCAAGGGCTATTGCTGCTCGGTGTCAGTCATATTTAGCCTTTGCCCAATCGGAATCCGGTGACCTCTGCATATTTTGCACTCAGCGGGGTCATCGGCTGCGCCTCCCGGGAGCCGTTCTGCTCTCCGTCTCCTCTCACGTTGGGAAATGGCGTTCCCAAGCACCCCCCCCCCCCCCGACTGTGGTCCAGAACAATCCCATGTCGTCGCCCAATCAGGGGACTGGCTTCAGCCGCCTGCTCAGTGTGGACATGACGCACGGCCGGGACAATAGGAGGATACAGAGGCATGCTGTATGGGTGCAACTGCCCCGCTGCTGTCATGACAACAGGGTTAGATAGGTTGTTATACAGTGTAGTCTCGATTTCCTGAACTTTATGTTGTGACACCTTAGGCCAGCTGTTTTGCCTTGTTAAAATTTTAAGACTCACGCTGCATAAAAGAAACCCAAATATGGAGCTCTGACCCGGCTAATATAGAAAATGTGTTGCCCGTGGATCTGATCCGCGGCGAGTCACGCTAGAAATTGACCAGAGCCGAGCGTTTCTGTTGCCTGTGCGTCGTGACATCTGTTGAAACCATATCCCCAGCTTTCGGCAGGACCCTGTCCCTGTCCTGTTTGCAGTTGCCCTGGCGACGGGGCAGTATGCAGGGTTTGGTCCAACCTCGCTGGGACTGAAGAGGAGGCGGCGGTTTGGACGGGATGGACTGCATTCAGTTCCAGGGCTTTCCAGAACCTCCCAGGGGCTTCATTAAAACAAAAGGAGGAGGAGGTGGAGGAGGAGGAGGTGGGACTTCCTGTTGGAATCTTTCAGACCAACCGTGACCCCGTAGGAACTGCAGCGTTTAATGTGGACAGACGCTCTGCAGTCACACTGTGGCAACATCATGTGAATCTGATACAGGAGTTTTCCACCATGCATGGTGTCGACACAATCCTGCTGCCAGAAGGTTGCCAGATTATCCTCTACTCAAGTAATACATATAGGAACTGCATCGATTTAACTTATTTTGTGGCAGACAGGCCTTTGCAAATTGGAAATACACCTGTAGTCAAAGAAGAACTCACCTTCAATTCAAATAGGTGCAATTTTTGCTATATATCTCCATCATGGTTTAATTTCAAATCTTTTGGTAAAATAGTCACTTATTCTACATAAACCATGAAAAGCTATTCAATAAAATGAATAAGTTCTTTTCTTTCTGTACATGACAAAATACCAGATTGCTGGGTAATATTTATGTTGATGTTGTACATGTGACATGTGACGAGACGATACGATAAACGGTAGCTAGTTTAGGCGCCAAATCTGGTCATAACTACCGTACGCCACTGGCCATGACAAATATGAGACACATTTGAACAGTTTAACAAAAGTAATGCATTTAACAAAAGCAAGTGGATTAAAAGGATCAGCTGAATAGTAACAAGGCGTGGAGCACTTTTCAAAATCCACCTTACAAGGTGCTTCACAAAGACGGCAAAATAAAACGAGTTTGTACACAGTCCAAAGAAAAATGAAATATAAAATCAGGAAAGTAAAATACAGTTAAAAGAAAATAAAAGATAAAATCAGGGAGGGCACTCCAATAGAAATACGTTTTAAGAAGAGGTTTGAAGGAGGTCACTGACTCGGCCGACCGGGGGGCTCCGTCCCCTTTAGTTTTCAGCCTCTGGTGCTGTACCAGGAGGTCAGAGATATAGCAGGGAGAGAGGAGCCTTGAAGATGAGAAAGCGACGAGAAAGTGTATGGATGCACAACTGAGCATAGGAGGAACTACAGAAACCGAGTGAGAAGCCAAACTAGCAAACCAGCAGTGGACATCCGCAGACACTCTTCACCGCAGGCGTCCATATTCTGATGTCGCAGCGGCGTCACAGTTGCCGTGTGCGTGTTATGTTTCTACAATCTACGGTGGCAAAAATTGGTTGCTTACTTGCAGTCGTTCACTATTGAGCATGACAACTTTACAGCGAGCAGTTTGTGGGTGGGGAATTGGAACGCATCTTGGATACTGCTTTGTTCCAGGAGATCTGCGCCAGGGGTTTGAGCGTTGCATTCGTGCAGTTCATCATCCAAGCAGGAAACAATGGGGATGTTGTCAGTCTGACGCAACAGGCTCACTCAGGAACCGGCGTGGGACGACTGTCACGTGGATCAGAGGCGGGTTTCCATAAAACAGCTGTAGGTGTGTAGAGTTTGGGCCAGTGGGACCTGATAATGAGAGAGAGAAATGACAGGAAAAGCAATCCGTTAAGAGCTAAAGAGCATTACATACGGAAGCATAATGGTACATTCACGATAGTGAACGTTAGCTACAGAACCAACGTGATCTCGTGGCATATTGTATAAATAGCAGAGCACTTTTCAGGGTAGCTAAAGTACTTAAACTTCTTAATCTGCATTTTTTGGAACATAGATTCAGGCAGACTGTCTAAGATTTAATATAATTTATGGCCAATGTTGTATTTCTTAGGCCAAATGAAAATGCTTGTTAATGAAAGTATTTTGTTAACGTGAGTATGTGACTATTATTACTTTTAATAAATCTTGCCTTTGGGTTAGTCACTACTTTATTCTAAAGAGTTTGTTCCCTTCCAGCTGATCCGAATCAGGTCAAACTAAAACTGTTTTCAAATCTCAAAATCAATGTACTGTTATAGTAACTATACATGTAAGTTAAGGTGTGTTAACCAGTTACATGTGATGTTGCAGTCTTAAAATATGTTCAAAAGCTCTTAGAAAGGTCTTAAAAAGCCTGGAATGTAACTTCAGCACTCCTGCATAGACCCAGCCATGCTAGATGGCGCATTTTATGAGTTTTGGACACGCAGGAAACGACAAAGTCACATGACCTTCATCGTCGTGGTAACAATAGTCAGGCGACCTTAGGTTTCGTTCAACAAAACTACTTGGTTCGGTTTAGGAAAAGATCCCGTAACGTAACGTGTCGTAAGTTAAATAAGTTACGTTGACCTTTGTCTCCAGGGTGAAAGCCTCCAGGACGTGTGCCAGACTTTGAAGCCAATTTGACATAGTGGCCAAACAGTGTAATTACTGACCACCATATATGGAATCATTCTCTGGGGTTCAAATGGTTAAACCTTCAGCGAGAATATGATGGTTAATAAAACAGCAGAGAGGTTTCCATGTGTGATTCTGAAAATCCAGAAAGCTGCAGTGTGTTAGATTGACTTATTTTAATCAAGTCAGGAAGCTGCATTGAACAAGACGTCAGCTGTAAAATCACGCTTTTAAGAAAATATCTGGCCAAAGACGGTGAGGGGAAGGTGTTGTGGAACAGAAACTGCCATTATTGTGATGTTGGCCTCATTATTCATTTCCTGCGAGCTGAACGAATCAACTTTGAATAAATAAACGTGAACTTCCTTTGCTGTTTTTGCTGGATATTTCACAGCTATTTGGCAAACACACAAACAACAGCTGCAGCTGCTTATTTTTATTGTCCATCAATTAAAGGACTTTCCAGGCAATTTGTGCAAAACCCCTCAACGTTGGACAAACACTGAAAACGTCTAAATACAGAGACGGGTGACACACTGCGTGACGCAGATACGGTGCAAGAGATGACCACTGTTTGATACATGATGATAAACTGCCACTAATAAAGGAAGAAAGTGTTACATCCTTTTAATCGTTATTAAGTCAACTTGCTACCCTGACAAAACACCTGAGGCTCTGTTGCACGCCACATTCTAGGATTCCACGTTTCTTTATTTTAAAGCTAAGAACACATTTGCCACTAAAAGAGACACTAAATTTGATGCCGTTTTTTTAAAGTCTGATCCCCAGCGAGCCTGTTACCATAAGCGGCTTCCACATTAGACCTCCCTCACCTACATAGACTGAGTGACATTTAGACTTATGATGCACCCGTTTCTAGTGTTGTCACGCGATTGAATGGGCTTTATCGCTGGTTATCAGCCTCATACATGCACTACTAGCAGGTTCAGAAGGCCGTTATCATCTCTTCACATGGTCGATCACTCATGTCACCTTAGGTTTAGGCAACAAAACTACTTGGTTAGGATTATAGGAAAAGATCAGGGTTTGCTTTAAAATAACTCGCAACACGTAAGGAAACTTAAAACTTTAAATAAGTCAACAATGACTTCTGGTTCCCAGGACAGAAGTGTGACGGTAATGCCTATTCAATAGCCTGAAAATGGTCCAATTGGCTGTGTAATAACATTAACAATGGCTCAGTTCTATTTAAGTGACCCAGTAAGCCATGACAGCGAGTCAGTGAGCTAATAAAATACTAATTACTTTTATTACTGTGACGTGAAAATGTATTCTGCGAGTACGAAATGCTCAAATTATAAAGCTGTGCTGAGAACCGCATCACTTAAGACCCCTGTAAGGTCATAATATATATATATATATATATATATATATATATATACACATCACATTTTTATGTTTTACTCTCCTTTTTTCTCTCAATGT